>JXCR01109824.1:23605-40698 GCA_002079205.1 Phalaenopsis hybrid cultivar
ATATATATAAAGAGCTATTAATTTTGATATTTTTGAGTAATAAAGTTGGTTTCGCCTGATACTAGGGAAGCAACTGATACACCATCAATAAAATTCTGACATTCAACATAATTCTCAAGGCATGACAAGGATCTTTATGCACTTTTTTGAGCAAAAAATATTCAAATTTTGATTAAAAGTCATTCAGAGCTTCGATTTCAACAAACTTACAATCAAATAGAGTGAATCAATGTGATGCACCCTATTGTACCAAAAATGGGTCAAACTCAGTCAAATCAAGCCCCTATCAAGCATCGAACCATGTGGATATTTTTTAGATTCATTTGGATGGTCAAACAAATGTCAAATCCAATAAGTTTATACTTAAATCTAGCGTATAAACAAGACCAATTNCCGATTTTAACAAACTTACAATCAAATAGAGTGAATCAATGCGATGCACCCTATTGTACCAAAAATGGGTCAAATCCCAGTCAAATCAAGCCCCTATCAAGCATCGAACCATGTGGATATTTTTTAGATGCATTTGGATGGTCAAACAAATGTCAAATCCAATAAGTTTATACTTAAATCTAGCGTATAAACAGGACCAACTGAACGAGAAAAAAATTGCTCAATTTCAACATCATTAAAGCACTCAAATGTCAATTAAATATTGATTGATAAAAAAAACTCTCTGGATCACCCAATCAAAATAATTTATATTCCCACTGTTGACCTCACTTTTGGTTGAGGTCTAGAAAACTTCTTTAGTAGCCCAGGTCTAGCCATAGGACTTTCCNAGACCAATTGAGCAAGAAAAAAATTGCTCAATTTCAACATCATTAAAGCACTCAAATGTCAATTAAATATTGATTGATAAAAAAAACTCTCTGGATCACCCGATCAAAATAATTTATATTCCCACATTAATTGCACCCATAAATATATAAATAGAGCACCACTCTTCTCATGAGAAAGTTGATAGATTAAGGCTTGAGGAAACATCACTCTTGCCGTTTTTGACCACTACCGACTGTTGTCAACGACCATCTGTCGACTGTCGCCAATATCTACCGGTCATCGACCAGTCCTTGCAACAAGTTTATTCGTACATCAATGTTGTGATTCAATAGATTGTGCAACCCTTTCCCATCTATGGGAAAAGGGTTCTTTGTAGTTATCAATTTATAGTGGCATTTTACAATTAAGTCAGACCCCATTGTTTTTCCCTTTATGGGTTTTCCATATAAAATCTTTTAGCATCTCTACTCATTACTTCTCTTTCATCCGAGTGTGTGTTGAATTCTTATGCAATGCTAAGATGATAATCCATTACTTTAGCAACGTGAATCATCAAGTATGCATCAGTTTGAGGGTGTATGTGGGAATCGAAGCACCATACAACACTACTTTCAACTATTTGAAGTCAAGCCCCTACTTTACTTTCCAATAATGTACGTCATCCAACTAGGTAAGGAACCTTCTTTACATCTTAAAGATCATCTCTAGAGCATTCTTTGATATGGGGGCACGATTGTAGTGGGGTTGTCTTTTCCCATCCCATTCAATCACAAAGTCTTTCACATCTTATGTTTGTTTGCGATGCAACCTTTACTGCAGACTTGAATGGTCACTCACGTCAACGTCACGGGTATGATTGTAGTTGGGTTATCTTCTTGCAGCCTATTCAGACACAAAGTCTTTCATAACTTTTTCTAGGCTTTGTGGCAACCTTCATTACAATCTCAAAAGGTATCTCACATAAACATCACAGGCATGGTTGTATTAGGGCTATCTTTCACATCCTATTTAGACATAAAATCTTTCACACCTGTTATAGGATGGGGGTAAACTTTCATTATAATCTGAAAAGTTGTTCACATTAAAATCCCAGGCATGACTATGGTGAGGTTTTTATCCCACATTTTTTTTAGACAACAAGTCTTTGATATCCTCTCCCATACTGAAGTAATATTCAAGGCATGACATGGATCCTCGGTGTCCCTCATTTTACTAGAGTTCCTATTCTACTAGATCAAGTTGCTGATCTTTTCAAATCTAGGTACAAGAGTTGTTTCAGGCTCGTGTCAGAAACACCCCAGCTGAAGTGCTAACAAGTTGTCAAACATTATTCTTAAGTATGACTACAGTCATTTTTATAAGAAAACATGTAGTCTTTTGAGACCTACACTCCACCTTGAGAAAAGCAGAACATCTTGGATACCTCAATCTAGGCTTAATCGATCCAAGGGGGACTTAATTTGACCTCTTCCATCACAAGCTACTATCATCAAGTAGAAGCTTTGACTAACAACCTCATATAGGTCATAATACTTGGTGAATTTCCATGGACTTTTTTCATTATAGGTTCTGGTTCTCAAGCAAAAGCTTTGACCAACAACCTATGATAGATCAACCATCCGCAGTGGATTTCATGTGACTTTGTTCATTATTGGTTAATGCCATCGAGCATCTTTGGCTATACAACCGAGGGTGGGTCTTACATCCTTAATGGATTTTCTTTCAACCTTTCCATTGGATGTCAAGCCCAAGAGGCAAGACTCGATGGAAAGATATGATACTCCTAGAATTTGAGCCCAAGCGACAAGACTTTATGGGAAGCTAACTTGCTCATAGAAATCGAGTACAAGCAAGAATCAATGAGAAGATATGGTACTTTTAAATGTCGAGCCAAAAAGGAAGAATTAATGGGAATATATAATACACTTGGAATTCAAATATAATAAGCAAAACTAGTTGGGAAAATATGATATTCCTAGAAGTCTAGCCCAAGAGGTAAGGCTCAATAGAAAGCTACCATGACCCTGCAAGTCAAGCCTAAGAGGTCAGGCTTGATGGGAAGATATAATACTCCTAAAAGTCAAACCAAAAAGGCAAGACTACATGAAAAAATATGACACCCATAGAATTTAAGCCCAAGAAGAAATACTCGATTGCTACCATATCTCTAGATGGTAAGTCTCGATGAGAAGATAATAGTGGGTAAGGTTCCATTAGAAAGACTCTAAAGAGAGCAAGTGGTGTTGACCTCATTTTTGAGGTCCTCTTTTCCCTCTCTTTAAAGCTTAGTGTCTAGCATGAGGGTTTCATATTTGACTCTCTTAGAGTACTAGTACTGGGACCTACATTATTTAGAAATTTGAGCCATTTCTTAACTCTTTGTAGTCTCATATGGGTGGTTTTAAATCCTCAGCATCTTCTCAAGTCAATTAAAACCAACATACTGAAACTCAAGTTGACTTTCAATAGGAATAAAAAAAGCCATAAGGAGATCTTTCGGCGTGTGGCGAATGACTCCTTATCGAGAGCAGTCTGCTTGACATTGGTTGTTGCTTAGGCAATGACCGGTCAGCACTTTGCTCGCTAAGCTACTTCGGAGGTCCAAAAAAATGCACTGTCATGACACACCCAATTCAGAGTTAAATTGATTTGATCATTGTTGAACATGTCCAGACGACCATAATTGATGAAGCAAACAATACGAGTGCATCTGAAACATCAATTTGGCCTAGGAAGGACATCCCTTTTGATATAACTTCGTGCACTGGTGAATAATACGTGAATGAAAGGGATTAAATAATATAATAAATATAAAAAAATAAAACAAAATAATCCCTACATAAACACATGAGCAGCCCCTCCTCACTACACTCATGAAGCTCAGCCCTCCTCGTTTGGAGATCCCTCCCGCTTGCCCACGATGACTCTCCCACTAGCAACCTCCAGCCATCAGCATACACAGTGTTAATGGATTTCAAGACTCATGGGTGATTGGTTAAAAATTTCCTGAAAGCCACAAGTCTAACAAAACTAAAAGATCCATAATCATGAACTATTCAACTGGGGGAAATGGGAATTGTGCTTCAGCAGATGATTATCAGCTTACTATGCATTATGATATCATCTTGACTGATATCAAAAACATGTCTCTCATTTTGACATCTAAATTTCCATTCATGTTGATTGACTACTTCACTTTGTCTGATTGGGCTATTAAGGGGAATATGAAAGCTAGTGAGCTCTACAAACACTTAAGAGAAGAACCAAATATCATTTACAAGTTTGAGATACTCGACTCTATTATGTTTAGCTTTTGAGAGCTATAAGGATTTTCTTACAAGTTGAAATTCTAAGATTTTACTGTAATTTTATTCTCTAAAGTAGCAAGGTTGAAGAACTCAAGTGTTGGGTGCAGGAAAAGAACAAGGGCATTTATCTATATACCACCCAATTCTTATGAATTTACATATCAAACACTTGAATTTTACTTTTTACATTTAAACCACTCAAATAATATATATATATATATATAAAAGAGCAACTCGCGGCTTTCTACACGTTACAAAATAGGGAGGGAAAAAGCATCCCCAACTAAGCACAAAAGAAAATACATGAAGATCCTAGGGGCTCCATTTTCCATAGTACAACTCCACACAAAAAAGAGTAAGAGAAAAAAAAAGTGTCGTATATCCCAAAAATACATGTAACCCCAAGAAGTATATTAAACAAAAAGTATACCACCAGAACGCCATGTACACCAAAACTACCAAAAATAAGCAGCGTGGAGAATAGTAACAAAAATTAGAACCGCTCGACCAGAGCGATGAAAAATCCCCTTGAAGGTATCCAGAGACACGCATATTTCCCATTCATAGTGACAGCCCATCCCGACATGAAACATCGCGAAGTAATAAGCAGATAAATGGTCGTAGTCGCTAATATCAGTAGAAGCCAAAATGTTGACCCTGTAAATGACCACTATAGACTCCACAACACATAAAACTAGTAAAACAAGATTATATAGTAAGTAAATCACCCAAAAATAGTTAAAGGAAAGGGGCCAGCAGTAAGAGACGGTGATGCCCCTATCAGTGTAAATGGAGCATTCCAAATAAACAGATAGTTTAGAGAAACCAGCTAACTCCAACACCACCCAACCACTTCAAAGAGAATAGTGAAGGAAAAGAAAAGTCTCCAAAATTCATCCCAGAAGAGCAAAATAATTGAAAATCTCTCCCCCAAATATCTGTGATATATAGAAAATAGCCCTCTATAAAGAGCAAACTGAGAGACAGGGAAGAAATGAAACATTAGCGCCCCTAACAACCGACAGTAAAACCAAAAAATAGTGACTAGGCTAAGAAAAATCCGCAACAGCTGAAAGAGTGACCCAATTTGACCCCAGGTTACATGATCACAAGGCCCACAACGGCCAACCATGCAAAGGAAACTGAAACCAAAAATAAGCCACCCATAGATCACCTTAAAGAAGCAACGGTTGAAGCCTTCAAAGAGGCCAATAAAAATATAATCAGTGAAGTTTAAAAGAGCCTGAACCCTTTTAAAATAAGGCAAGGGGGCATATAAAATTGTCTCATAACTTACCCACCTAATCTCAAGGTGAAACATATTATAACAGTAGCCAAAATTACCAAAAGCACTATTGTGGAGAGGGAGAGAAAATTCAGAATATCCCCCCATAAAAAGTGTGGAGTACCCAGGAAAATAAGAAGCCACATCATGTAACACCATCTATATCACCTCCTGACAAAAGGCAAATCCAAGGAATCGCCCCTTAAAAGCCTCTTTAAATGGTTTGAAAGAGAAACATTAACTTTGATGTTACCCTGTAGTTTAGCACGCCTCACCAACCAATCCACGAGTGAGTTTCCTTCCCAAAAAATATGACATAAGTGAATAGTTAAATTATAATTTTCAATAATCACACAAATTCTATTACAAATACCCAAAATATTCCACTTGGGTATGATAGTAAAATCAAAATATTTTAATATCATAAGCGAATCCATCTCCACCAACATTTAAGAGAAATTACAGGAAATGACCACCTTAAGATATAATAAAAAACCCTAATATTCAGCTTCCAAAGAAGTGGAAGCCACAATGGGAGAAGCAAAGAAACAAAGGAACTTTTCGAGGTGGTCTCAAAACACCTCACCAGCACCCGCCACCATGGGGTCCCAACTACCATCAAAATTGACTTTAATCCAACCGAGAGGAGGTGGTTGCCACAAAAAAATGGTGGCCATCCTACCCACCCTGGGTTGGGGTAAAACATCTTTCAAACCCAAGAAACGGGAAGCATGACAAAAATAAGCTAGAATATGACATACCAAAATAGATGGAGCCAAATCCAAATCATTATATTTATGCTCATTATTGGCCACCCAGATAAACCACGATGCCAACAAAGGAAAAGTAACCAGTTTAAGATCCATAATGTCGATCGCCTTCCAAATATGGAGAAAATCATGAACATCATTACTTTCTCCCCATTTTATACAAAAATGTTGTCCCAGAGCATACCAACCCTGTTTATCATAGGAACACTGAAAAAATAAAAGATCAACAGTCTGCTCCTCAATGTTACATAAGTGGCATTGAGAAGCTAATTTAAGCCCTTTAAATTTTAGAATATTTTCAATAGGGAGTAGGTTGTAGAAAAAACTCCGAAGGAAGAAAGAGTTGGAAGGAGTAAGGAAATAATTCCAAATAACTTCCCCCCATCGCCATTTACCAAAATTGTATAAATTCGAATAGAGCATTTTAGAAGGATAACTAGTTAAAATTTTTTTCCAAATAGGGGTGTCTTTAGATGTCTTTTTTATAGGGATCTTAACTTGAGAATCACTATTCCCAATAAGAGATACCAGCTTAGTGGCATCATAATTATTATCAATCCAAACATCATAAATACATAAATTATCATTATGACTAGTATGAGCAAAATCATTTTGATCCCCCAATCCCCACTGATCATGCCAGAAGGAAATCTTACCTTCACCAATATCCCAAAAAATAAATCTACTAGCAACCGATCGGGCTTGAATAATGGCTTTCCAAATCTTGGAGCCCCCTGCTTTCCACTGAATAGCATAAGGGATAGAAATATTACAATATTTATGATGGAGGAAAGTAGTGCATAACGAAGTATTAGCACGAAATTTAATCCAAAGCATACACATACTGATTTTAGAAATATGCTTCAAACTTTTAAAACCAAGAGCCCATGAAGAGAGGCTTAGAAACCTAAGAAAATGTGGCCCAATGTTTAGTAGTGTGAGCACCCAATCAAAGAAAACAATTGAATAATCTCTCCAACACAAGCTGAGTACTTATCTTAATATTTAGAATTTGCATAGCGTATAAAGGAATACTCAAAAGAACATTTCTATGAAGGGTGATGCGACCCCCACTAGATAAGAAAATGTTCCTCCAATCATTAATTTTATTCTTGATCTTAACCACAATGTCATCTAATTGAACTTGCTTACAACGACTCCTAATCAAGTTCACCCCCAAGTACATAAGGGGCAAAGAGGTAACTTGAAAACCAATATAATGAATACACCAATTAGTTAAGTATTTTTTTAGCATGCTTCTCAAAATACAAGTGCACTTATCCTTACTAAAGGAAAGGCCATAAGCATCTTGGAAGGTATCAAGGGCCCTGATAAGAGCTTTAATAGCAGATTTGCTTGCATTATTAAAAATAATTGCATCATCAACGTAGGCCAAGTGGCTAACTAAAATGGAGGATTTATGAGAAAATTGAGTGTGAGTATTCTCCATCTGCAAATGATTAATTAATCGGGAGAAATAATCAAAAGCTAAAAAAATAGTTGAGAAAAAAGGGTTTCCATGTTTAATTCCCCTTGAAGCAGAGAAGAAACCATAGGATTCACCATTCACAAGCACAGAGTAAAAATTATTTTCCAACCATCTACGTATAAGCAAGAAAAAGTTATCCTGAAAGCCACAAGCCTTTAGAACATTTAAGATGAAGTCCCAACTAATGGTATCATAAGCCTTCTTAATATCCAGTTTAAGCACCATGTTGCCTCTCCTACATCTTTTATCAATATCCTCAAGTAATTCTTGTGCAAGAAGAATGTTATCAGTAATTTTGCTTCCTTTAAATAAAGTCGATTGTTGAGGCGAGATTATAGTATTAAGCAAAGGTTGCAGTCTCGACACCAGCAATTTTCTCATGACCTTAGAGATAACCCAAGTTAGGGAAATGGGCCTAAACTTTTCCCAGCTCGATTTATCATTGCCCTTAGGGGTGAGCACAATAAGAGAAGAGGAGAAATATTTCTCAGGATCTTTCCCGTGAAAAAAACTTTGGGTTGCTTGGGTGACCTCTTTTTTGACAATGTCCCAACAGGACACATAGAAAGTAACAGTGAAACCATCAGGCCTCGGAGATTTTTTAATATTAATCTCCTTAAAAATCAAAAAAATCTCTTGTTCTATAGGAATACCAGTGAAATCAATATTAGAGATGTACTCCCACTCAACAGCAAAAAAATCAAAGACAATAGGGAGGACTTGCGAGGAAGTTTGAAACAAGTTAGTAAATTAATCAACTACATTCAAACCTATCTCATCTTTATCAGAAATAACTCTCCCTTCAGGTGTTTAGATCTTTAAAATAGTATTCAAATTTCTTTTATGTTTGATAGATGCATGGAAGAATTTAGTGTTATGATCCCCACTAGTAAAGTATGTGCCATTAGCTTTCTGTTGAAGAAAATCCTCTTCTAAAAAGATCACTTCAAGTAGTTTAGCATGCACATGCACCAAATCAGATACATAATTGAGAGAGGACATGTCCTGCTCCTCCAAGAATTAACCACCAAATGAGCTTCTTTAACCCTATTGTGGATATTACCGAAGGTAGTAAAGTTCCACTTACGCAAATTCGCCGCAACTTGTTCGTGAAGTTGCCATAAAACAAACCAAAAGTTGCCAATTCCATAAAAATGCCAAGCCTGCTTAACAGTACTAAGNTGAAGATCTTAGGGGCTCCATTTTCCACAGTACAACTCCACACAAAAAAGAGTAAAAGAAAAAAAAAGGTGTCGTATATCCCAAAAATACATGTAACCCCAAGAAGTATATTAAACAAAAAGTATACCACTAGAACACCATGTACACCAAAACTACCAAAAATAAGCAGTGTGGAGAGTAGTAACAAAAATTAGAATCGCCCGACCGGAGCGATGAAAAATCCCCCTGAAGGTATCCAGAGACATGCATATTTCCCAGTCATAGTGAAAGCCCGTCCCGACACGAAACATCGCAAAGTAATAAGCAGATAAATGGTCGTAGTCGTTAATATCAGTAGAAGCCAAAATGTTGACCCTGTAAATGACCACTATAGACTCCACAACACATAAAACTAGTAAAACAAGATTATATAGTAAGTAAATCACCCAAAAATAGTTAAAGGAAAGGGGCCAGCAGTAAGAGACGGTGATGCCCCTATCAGTGTAAATGGAGCATTCCAAATAAACAGATAGTTTAGAGAAACCAGCTAACTCCAACACCACCCAACCACTCCAAAGAGAATAGTGAAGGAAAAGAAAAGTCTCCAAACTTCATCCAAAAGAGCAAAATAATTGAAAACCTCTCCCCCAAATATCTGTGATATATAGAAAATAGCCCTCTATAAAGAGCAAACTGAGAGACAGGAAAGAAATGAAACATTAGCTCCCCCTAACAATCGACAGTAAAACCAAAAAATAGTGACTAGGCTAAGAAAAATCCACAACAGCTAAAAGAGTGACCCAATTTGACCCCAGGTTACATGATCATAAGGCCCACAGCGGCCAACCATGCAAAGGAAACCGAAACCAAAAATAAGCCACCCATAGATCACCTTAAAGAAGCAATGGTTGAAGCCTTCAAAGAGGCCAATAAAAATATAATTAGTGAAGTTTAAAAGATCCTGAACCCTTTTAAAATAAGGCAAGGGGGCATATAAAATTGTCTCATAACTTACCCACCTAATCTCAAGGTGAAACATATTATAACAGTAGCCAAAATTACCAAAAGCACTATTGTGGAGAGGGAGAGAAAATTCAGAATATCCCCCCATAAAAAGTGTGGAGTACCCAGGAAAATAAGAAACCACATCATGTAACACCATCGATATCACCTCCTGACAAAAGGCAAATCCAAAGAATCGCCCCTTAAAAGCCTCTTTAAATGGTTTGAAAGAGAAACATTAACTTTGATGTTACCCTGTAGTTTAGCACGCCTCACCAACCAATCCACGAGTGAGTTTCCTTCCCAAAAAATATGACATAAGTGAATAGTTAAATTATAATTTTCAATAATCACACAAATTCTATTCCAAATAACCAAAATATTCCACTTGGGTATGATAGTAAAATCAAAATATTTTAATATCATTAGCGAATCCATCTTCACCAACATTTAAGAGAAATTACAGGAAATGTCCACCTTAAGATATAATAAAAACCCCAATATTCAACTTCCAAAGAAGTGGAAGCCACAATGGGAGAAGCAAAGAAACAAAGGAACTTTTTGAGGTGGTCTCAAAACACCTCACCAGCACCCGCCACCATGGGGTCCCAACTACCATCAAAATTGACTTTAATCCAACCGAGAGGAGGTGGTTGCCACCGAAAAACGGTGGCCATCCTACCCACCCTGGGTTGGGGTAAAACATCTTTCAAACCCAAGAGACGTGAAGCATGAAAAAAATAAGCTAGAATATGATAGACCAAAATAGATGGAGCCAAATCCAAATCATTATATTTATGCTCATTACTGGCCACCCAGATAAACCACAATGCCAACAAAGGAAAAGTAACCAGTTTAAGATCCATAATGTCGATCGCCTTCCAAATATGGAGAAAATCATGAACATCATTACTTTCTCCCCATTTTATACGAAAATGTTGTCCCAGAGCATACCAACCCTGTTTAGCATAGGAACACTGAAAAAATAAAAGATCAACAGTCTCCTCCTCCATGTTACATAAGTGGCATTGAGAAGCTAATTTAAGCCCTTTAAATTTTAGAATATTTTCAATAGGGAGTAGGTTGTAGAAAAAACTTTGAAGGAAGAAAGAGTTGGAAGGAGTAAGGAAATAATTCCAAATAATTTCCCCCCCCCCCATCGCCATTTACCAAAATTGTATAAATTCGAATAAAGCATTTTAGAAGGAGAACTAGTTAAGGAAATTTTCCAAATAGGGGGTGCCTTTAGATGTCTTTTTTATAGGGATCTTAACTTGAGCATCACTATTCCCAATAAGAGATCCAAGCTTAGTGGCATCATAATTATTATCAATCCAAACATCAGAAATACATAAATTATCATTATGACTAGTATGAGCAAAATCATTTTGATCCCCCAATCCCCACTGATCATGCCAGAAGGAAATCTTACCTTCACCAATATCCCAAAAAATAAATCTACTAGCAACCGATCGGGCTTGAAGAATGGCTTTCCAAATCTTGGAGTCCTCTGCTTTCCACTGAATAGCAGAAGGGTTAGAAATATTACAATATTTATGATGGAGGAAAGTAGTGCATAACGAAGTATTAGCACAAAATTTAATCCAAAGCATACACATACTGATTTTAGAAATATGCTTCAAACTTTTAAAACCAAGAGCCAATGAAGAGAGGCTTAGAAACCTTAGAAAACGTGGCCCAATGTTTAGTAGTGTGAGCACCCGATCAAAGAAAACAATTGAATAATCTCTCCAACACAAGCTGAGTACTTACCTTAATATTTTGAATTTGCGTAGCGTATAAAGGAATACTCAAAAGAACATTTCTAAGAAGGGTGATGCGACCCCCACTAGATAAGAAAATGTTCCTCCCATCATTAATTTTATTCTTAATCTTAACCACAATGTCATCTAATTGAACTTGCTTACAATGACTCCTAATCAAGTTCACCCCCAAGTACATAAGGGGCAAAGAGGTAACTTGAAAACCAATATAATGAATACACCAATGAGTTAAGTATTTTTTAGCATGCTTCCCAAAATACAAGTGCACTTATCCTTACTAAAAGAAAGGCCATAAGCATCTTGGAAGGTATCAAGGGCCCTGATAAGAGCTTTAATAGCAGATTTGCTTGCATTATTAAAAATGATTGCATCATCAACGTAGGCCAAGTGGCTAACTAAAATGGAGGATTTATGATAAAATTGAGTGTGAGTATTCTCCATCTGCAAATGATTAATTAATCGGGAGAAATAATCAAAAGCTAAAAAAAATAGTTGAGCATGCTTAATTCCCCTTGAAGCAGAGAAGAAACCATAGGATTCACCATTCAAAAGCACGGAGTAAAAATTATTTTCCAACCATCTACGTATAAGCAAGAAAAAGTTATCCTGAAAGCCACGGGCCTTCAGAACATTTAAGATGAAGTCCCAACTAATGGTATCATAAGCCTTTTTAATATCCAGTTTAAGCACCATGTTGCCTCTCCTACATCTTTTATCAATATCCTCAAGTAATTCTTGTGCAAGAAGAATGTTATCAGTAATTTTGCTTCCTTTAAATAAAGTCGATTGTTGAGGTGAGATTATAGTATTAAGCGAAGGTTGCAGTCTCGACACCAACAATTTTCTCATGACCTTAGAGATAACCCAAGTTAGGGAAATGGGCATGAACTTGTCCCAGCTCGATTTATCATTGCCCTTAAGGGTGAGCACAATAAGAGAAGAGGAGAAATATTTCCCAGGATCTTTCCCGTGAAAAAAAATTTGGGTTGCTTCGGTGACCTCTTTTTTGACAATGTCCCAACAGGACACATAGAAAGTAACAGAGAAACCATCAGGCCCCGGAGATTTATTAATATTAATCTCCTTAAAAATCAAAAAAATCTCTTGTTCTATAGGAATACCAGTGAAATCAATATCAGAGATGTACTCCCACTCAGCAGCAAAAAAATCAAAGACAATAGGGAGGACTTGCGAGGAAGTTTGAAATAAGTTAGTAAATTAATCAACTACATTCAAACCTATCTCATCTTTATCAGAAATAACTCTCCCTTCAGGTGTTTAGATCCTTAAAATAGTATTCAAATTTCTTTTATGTTTTATAGATGCATGGAAGAATTTGGTGTTATGATCCCCACTAGTAAAGTATGTGCCATTAGCTTTCTGCTGAAGAAAATCCTCTTCTAAAGAGATCACTTCAAGTAGTTTAGCATGCGCATGCACCAAATCAGATACATGATTGAGAGAGGACATGTCCTGCTCCTCCAAGCATTAACCACCAAATGAGCTTCTTTAACCCTATTGTGGATATTACCGAAGGTAGTAAAGGTCCACTTACGCAAATTCACCGCAACCTATTTGTGAAGTTGCCATAAAACAAACCAAAAGTTGCCAATTCCATAAAAATGCCAAGCCTGCTTAACAGTACTAAGAAGGTATCGTGAGAAGACCAAAAATTAAGAAATTTGAAATGATAGGTAACAGGTTTAATAGTAAAAACAAGAGAGAGCAAAATGGGGTTATGATCTGAACCCACATGATTGAGGTGCTGCACCTTAGAGACATGGAAATAGTTGAGAAAGAGTTGATTAGCAAAGATCCTATCTAGACAATGAAAAACCAAACCCCTCCTCCACTTAAAGGGGGTCCCATGAAACCAAGGTCAAAGAGGCCCGCCTCAGCAATTATTACATTAAACTTATTAATAAGAGGAAGATCACCCACTCTCCCACCTCTCATTTTTGAGGGGTTCATAATCATATTAAAATTCCCTCAAACCAACCAATTTTCATTAATATTATTACCCATAACCGCTAGCTTGTTCTGTAGTTGGTATCTCTTTTGAAGCACAGTACTGGCATAGACAAAAGTAACCCAAGAGAAGAAAGAGTCCACTTTAAAGTACACCAACACAAATTACTCCTCATCCTGAACAATATTTAAATCAATGTTGTTTTTCCAAAAGATCCAAATTTTGTTATTGGTGTTACAAAAATGGTTATACCTCTTAAATTTCCAGAAGATACAATCTTTATTAAGAGAGAAAAGAGGCTTTAATAACACAAATATGGCTAAATTATGGACCCTACTAAGCTGCTTGAGTCTATTAAGGGAGGAAGGGTCTGCCACCCCCCTAATATTCCAAACCATGATGTTAATCATGAGATCTCAAGCCACGCCTTCTAGAAGATCTAGAAAGGGTGGTGACCTGCTCACCATCAGATAAGGACTTTCCATCAGTAATAATATTATCCCTGTTAAGATATATAAGTTCATTCTTCCTTTTAATTTTCCTTATGGTAACTTTCTGAACTAACCACTCGTCTTCTAGGGCATTAGTAGCAGCCAAAACGACACCCTTATTAACCTCCAACAACCGAGGAGCATGCACATTGCAAGTATTATCCTCAACTAAATTTAAGGTAGAGGAATTAGAAATCCAAACTTCCTGCAAATTAGTTTGCTCATTTTGAGTAATAGAGTCAAACAAGTTAGCCGAAATGGCACCCTCATTAACCTCCGACAACCGAGGAGCCTGTACAATGCAAGTCTTATCCACCACCTGAGTTAAGGGAGAGGAATTAGAAATCCAGACTTCCTGCAAATTAACTTTCTTAAGGAGAGGAAAATCAATTGCGTGAGAATTTTGAGTAACAGAATCAACTTGGTCAGAGTGATTAAGAACAACATTAGTAGCAACAATATTTTTTGGAGATCCATGATCCTTCACCATAGAGGGATTTGGAGGCCCGATATCCTTATTCATACTTAGGGGATGCTCAACAGAATGCTCAATAGCCCTGACATTTTCAATAGATACCACTGACACAATTTGGCCGTCTGAAACCCTAGCCGNTGCAAAGATCCTATCTAGACATTGAAAAAGCAAACCCCTCCTCCACTTAAAGGGGGTCCCATGAAACCAAGGTCAATGAGGCCCGCCTCAGCAATTATTACATTAAACTTATTAATAAGAGGAAGATCACCCACTCTCCCACCTCTAGTTTTCGAGGGGTTCATAATCATATTAAAATCCCCTCAAACCAACCAATTTTCATTAATATTATTACTCATAACCGCTAGCTTGTCCTATAGTTGGTATCTCTTTTGAAGCACAGTACTGGCATAGACAAAAGTAACCAAAGAGAAGAAAGAGTCCACTTTAAAGTACACCAACACAAATTACTCCTCATCCTGAACAATATTTAAATCAATGTTGTTTTTCCAAAAGATCCAAATTTTTTTATTGGTGTTACAAAAATGGTTATACCTCTTAAATTTGCGAAAGATACAATCTTTATTAAGAGAGAAAAGAGGCTCTAATAACGCAAATAGGGCTAAATTATGGACCCTACTAAGCTGCTTAAGTCTATTAAGGGAGGAAGGGTCTGCCACTCCCCTAATATTCCAAACCATGATGTTAATCATGAGATCTCAAGCCACGCCTTTTAGAAGATCTAGAAAAGGTGGTGACCTGCTCACCATCAGATAAGGACTTTCCATCAGTAATAATATTATCCCTGTTAAGATATATAAGTTCATTCTTCCTTTTAATTTTCTTTATGGTAACTTTCTGAACTAACCACTCATCTTCTAGGGCATTAGTAGCAGCCGAAACGACACCCTTATTAACCTCCAACAATTGAGGAGCATGCACATTGCAAGTATTATCCTCAACTGAATATAAGGTAGAGGAATTAGAAATCCAAACTTCCTGTAAATTAGTTTGCTCATTTTGAGTAATAGAGTCAAACAGGTTAGCCGAAATGGCACCCTCATTAACCTCCGACAACCGAGGAGCCTGTACAATGCAAGTCTTATCCACCACCAGAGTTAAGGGAGAGGAATTAGAAATCCAAACTTCCTGCAAATTAACTTTCTTAAGGAGAGGAAAATCAGTTGCGTGAGAATTTTGAGTAACAGAATCAACTTGATCAGGGTGATTAAGAACAACATTAGTAGCAACAATATTTTTTAGAGATCCATGAACCTTCACCATAGAGGGATTTGGAGGCGCGATATCCTTATTCATACTTAGGGGATGCTCACCAGAATGCTCAATAGCCCTGACATTTTCAATAGATACCACTGACACAATTTGGCCGTCTGAAACCCTAGCCGTTGTAGAAGGAGGAAAGGAGCTCTATTTTAAATGTGGATGAAGTCTGTAACAGTGCATAGAAATATGTCCAAACATACGACAATGTGAACAGTAGGGAGAATGTTTTTCTAATTCCACCTTCTGCCAATACCCTTTATGTTCAGACCCAATCCAGATCTCATCACAGAAGGGTAGAGTGATATATCATTCCACCATGACATGAGCTTCAAAGGGTCTATTCAGAAGATAAGTGAGCCCATCCAAATTTAGAGGCTTCCCATACGCAACAGCCAAGGAGAATAAAATCTCATGATTAAATAGATGAAACTTTAACCTTGAAAAACGCAACCACACCAGGATCGTAGGGGGTTCAACTTAAGGATCAAAATCTCTTGTCCATTTTAAAATTTTCATCGGAGTATAAACTATTTTAATAGATCGTCTAGAAAATAACTATGTATAATCATCATCATTAGATAATTGAATGAGAATATGACGGTCATCCATCCAGCGAACCAATTTTCCAGAACCCAGTAATTTTTAACTCAGCAAAATCACGAAGAATAAATTCTAACTTAGGATGTCCATAAACGAACTTCCCTACAAGTGCATGTTTAGTAGAAGATGCAATATTTGATTCAACCTCTGAGTCAAACATTGCAAATTTACCATTTTTATTTCCTGTTCTTTGAATGAAACTATAATCATCACCAACCATAAGAGCATCATGAAAATATTGAGGAAACAAATTAGAACTACTAACTTTCAAAGCTTGAGCCCCAGAGAGAGCCTCCGCAAAGGTTCTCTCCATGAAAATCGAAAACCAGAAAAAGCACAATTCCTCAAGAAATCACCAAACGATAGATAAATAGAAATCCAGAACAAAAAACGTGCTAGAACAAATAAGAAATGGAGAAATCAGAAGCATAACCCACCAAAAAATCCAACAGCAACCGAAATCTCCAAAATCTCAAGCCTCGTGACAAATAAAAAGGGAAAAACAAACCCCAAAACACAAAGGAAACCCAAATTGGCCAAGAAGGAGCAAGAGGGGAGGCAAAAGGAAGGATCTCACCAGCGTTAAATTAAAGACCGAAGAGAACCACCAAGATTGCCCAAGAATTACCCATCTTCCCAAACACTAGTAGTCGAAAACTCTCCCATCTTCCCTATATATATATATATATATATAT
>JXCR01109824.1:46887-156911 GCA_002079205.1 Phalaenopsis hybrid cultivar
AATCAATGAATCTTTGAAAATCTTTCGATTGGTAATGCAATTCTATTTCTGTATTTTGTAATATATCTATATGATCATAGTTCAAGGAAACATTAAAAGGGAAAATTTATGCGATCTTAGTGAATTTCATTCCAGTCATTGTGTGATATATTTTATAGAATTGAGTTGAGGTTAGAGTGCTTGAGCGAAAGAATATTCTCAAGTTTATATAAAATTTTGAAAATTTACAATTTTGTGATTTATAATTGTTGAAATCATGAATGAAATATATTAAATCATTTGAAATAAAGTATAGGATATGCCTTGAATTTTGTTACATGATTTCAAATCTCAAAAGACTACTCCATGCCTTGCCTTCCTTACTAGAAATTGTCATTGCTAGTTGGAAATGGTGTGCTTTGCATAGATGTAACCAACAATAATGTAATTGATGCAGGACTTTCATGTCGAACCAATCAATTCAGTAACGTGCTGGTCCATCAGGGAGGTTGGACCAGTCAGCTGACTATTTTGCGGGAACTACGCCCCTTTCTCCCCTTTTATCTATCTTATTATACATATGTTTTCTGGTGTTTTAGCGTTTAGTTTTTGCTGAGTTTCTGTCAAAACAGCCGATGGCATCCTCTTTCCCCTTTTAGGGTTGTATCCCATGGTGAGAAGGTGCTTAAACTGTTACTCGTTCGAGGAGGTGATTTACTCCAAAGAATTGAAGGGTGCACCGACTATAACTTGACCCTGCGAGGATATTTATGCTTTTGTTTCTTCCTTGTCGCCACCCTTCCCAGCTCGCTACCGCCCTTTCGCAGCTTACCGCTAACGCACCTGCACCTTTTCTACACTGTTTCTCTCAACCAACAATCCAGGACCCCCCTGTTGTTACTGAACTCCAGTCTAACCCACCCGAAACTACCACCGACCACACTACTCTCCCATTCATTCACCGCTACCCCTTCTCCGTACACATCTGTTGATGCATCAACCGTCCCCACCCCCTAGCTATTATCGCAATCCACAACAAACTCATTTCCTCAACCCCCTGCTGTTCGCACCCCCTTCTACCTTCCCACCTGCTGCCTTAATTTCTTCCCCACGATCCAACCTGCTGCCATAGACCAATCTCTACCCCACCTAATCCCTTTACTTACCCTCATCTATTGTCCCAACCCCAACCCACCCTATCTACACGTCGGCCAGCTACCACCACCCTTCCCCTTCTTTTGTCGCCATGGAGTGTCTTTTTATGTGTGTTATTGTTTATTTCCTATTTTGAAGAGCCGTCATTGTAATCATTTGAATTTCAATGATAAGATTTGCATGTCTATTATGATTTTTGTTAATTCCAGTATCCAAGTCCTATTCTAGTATTTTTTAGCATCTGCCTCACCTCCTCCACAAAAAAACTTCTTTCTTATTCCCAAACCATCGACAAATTTTAACTTAACCATAATTTCCCTTAATCAATTTTTTCACCCGTTTACACCTCACAAATTTTAACTTTAGTTATGCCACCAAGAAGATACAGGTCCAAGCCAATCCGAGAAGAGATAAAATGAAAGATCCGTCAACTTTAGTGGAGGCTTGCAGACATTGAGGATGAAACCCATGGGGAAAGGTCGTAATATAAAAGTCAAAAGGGGCAAAGGGGACGAGAATTCAACCCCTTTCATAGGGAGATTTTTTGGGATGAAGAAGATAAACTACGACATTTTGGAATCCACTATCAAAGGAGGTCGAGAGAGGAGGCCACGTATGGAGAGCACAGGGACTTCAAAATAAATGTGGATCTATCAGAGTTCAATGAAGGTATGGATCCAGATGGCTTTATCGAATGACTACAATCAGTTGATCGATCTTTAATTACAAAGTGGTGCCAAAAGATAAAATGGTGAAACTTGTAGCTATCAAATTGTGAAAAATGCTTCCTTGTTGGAAAACCTTCAGAGAAAGAGGGAGAAAAAAGGCAATGACAAAATCACCAAGTGGGAGAAGATGCAGAGGCGATGCAGAGAAACTGCCTGCCTTCTCACTATCAAGTGAATGTATCTGAGACTCCACTTGTAGTAGAGACACCTATCAGTGGAGGAGTTCACAACATAGTATGACTAGTTGCAAATGAAGTATGATTTGTTCGAGCAAGAGAAATAGACCATCACCCATTATCTAGGGGATTGAAGCATGCTATTGACAATGTGGTATAATTGCACCCATATTGGTCACTTGGAGATGTTCAAAACCTTAACCATGAAGGTGGAGAGACAAGAAAGACAAAGTAGTCAACCACCGCTAGTCAAGCTGCCACCCGCGATTGGAGACACCAACAGGAGCACACCTTAGGGAATCGAGAAAACTTTTTCGAATAAGGATAGAGTCATGTCAAGTGAGAAGAAGCCCGAGAATAGCACACCGACTACAGTTGCTCCACGAGTCGAGTTATGTCTTTCATTGAATAGGGCGCAGTGGAGGAGATTAGCGTTGAGGACACAACTGAGGAACATGGTGAGATGTACCATCTTTCACCGGATAAAGGTGATATGCTTGTGGTTTGATGGTTCTAAAGACTGTGGTTATGAGGAATACACAATGGCTTTACCACAATATATTCTACACTCGTTGCACTATGAGCGGTAAGATATGCAGTCTCATCATCGATGAAGGAAGCAATAAGAACCTAACATCTATGCAGATGGTAGAGAAATCAGGCCTTCTGACTCAGAGGCATTCTCAACTATATTCTCTGACGTAGTTGAAGGCGAATAAGGTCAGCATTGACCAGAGGTGCCTAGTGGAGTTCTCGATTGGAAGCCAGCTGCAATGTGATGCGATGTGGTTCCTATGGATGTCTGCCACCTTTTGTCGGGGAGAATGTTGAAATTTGACCATAAGAGTCAACATGACAAATTCAAAGTATCTACTCCTTTACCAAGGGGGAGTGCGTCATCCTTCTTACTTTGGCAGTGTCTGAGATCACACGAGCCCTTACTAGCAGAGCAACGTCGGTGGAACTAGTTCTAGTGACGACGAATGATAAGATATAGACATCGATTCTAGCCATGGTACAGTCACGATTGAGGATATTTTAAGACTTCACGATCGATGCTCTACCACTAAGGCCACCACTATTTAGGGAGGCTCGTGTTACCTTCACTTCATATTAGGTTGAGCCAACCTTGGGAGGATTCATCAGTATACAGATCACTGGTGAGCTCTTAGATGATTGGACTGATATGGGTGTTTGCTCGCAAATGAGGAACAACCCACAATTGTCTTTGGAGACGGTGTAGTCACTAGTGGGACCCAAGTATTTTTCGGACTGTAATCGAGGAGCCTTTAGCCCCGAGAGATTACAACTACGTCATCATCGACAATGGGCAGATAGAAGCTTCAACAAGTGAGGTGGAAACTCTCCCCATCCTGAGAGATTGACGCAGGTCCTTCACACTGAACTAATCGATTCAGTAAGGTTTTGGTCCAACAGGGAGAATGGATCGGTTGACTGACGGTAGGAACTATGCCCCTTTCTCCCCTCCTAAATATTTTATTTTAAATATACTGTTTAGTGTGTCAGGGTTTAGTTTTTGTTGAGTTTCTATCGGGACAGCCGCTGACATCCCTTTTTTCCTTCTAGGGTTGTACCTGACGGCGAGAAGGTGCTCCGACTGTAACTTGCCCGAAGTAGTGATCTTCTCCAAAGATTCGAGGGGTGCTCCAACTGTAACTCGAACCTGTAGGGATATTTATCTTTTAATTTTTTTCGCGTTGCCAGCCCACCTTGACCCTTCCTATGCTGTTTCTTTTAGCCACCAATCCAAGAACCCCCATTCTGTTGGTGTACTTCACTCCAACCCACACGAATTGCCACCAACCTCTCTACTCTCCCAGTCAACCACCCCCGCCCCTGCTCTATTTACCTTCCCCATGATCCAAGCTGCTGCCATAAACCCATCTCCAACCCCACCTCATCCTGACGCCACCCTCTATTTACCTTCCCGCTGCTATACCAACCCCAACTTGCCATATCAATCTGTCAGCCAGTTGCCGCCCATCCCCTTCGAATTCGCCCTAGGGTGGCTTTTTATGTATATTATTATTTATTACTTGTTTTGAAGAGTCGTCGTTGTAACCATTTAAATTTCATCAATGAGATTTGCATGTCTATTGTGATTTTTGGTTAATTCCGGCATCAATAATCCTTGCAGTTTCAAATCTCAAAAGACTCCATGCCTTGTTATCCTTAATGGAAATTTTTATTTGTTGTTGGAAATGATGNCTAATCCTGACGCCACCCTCTATTTACCTTCCCGCTGCTATACCAACCCAGCCTACCCTATCAATCTGTCAGCCAGCTGCCACCCATCCCCTTCGAATTCACCCTAGGATGGCTTTTTATGTATATTATTATTTATTACTTGTTTTGAAGAGTCGTCGTTGTAACCATTTAATTTTCATCAATGAGATTTGCATGTCTATTGTAATTTTGGTTAATTCCGGCATCAATAATCCTTGCGGTTTCAAATCTCAAAAGACTCCATGCCTTGTTATCCTTAATGGAATTTTTATTTGTTCTTGGAAATGATGTGATTTGCATAGATGCATGCAACAATATGGCAATCCTTACCGTTCCTAGGCATTTAAAAGGCAGTGAGTTAGGACTGGACAGTCTGGCAGGCAAAAACTTTTATAAAAAAAAACAATTCTTATTAAGTTTCATCTACAGCTGAGGTGGCTTTTTAAAATAATATTTACAACTAGATGCAGCTACCTACAACAGAGAGCTTGGTTTTTTGACAACTTAAATATTAGAATTATGAAAAACATGAAAACTTTCAGGAGTCAAACAATTACTTAAATAGGATGTGACAAGTGAGCCTAATAAAACCAACGTAAATCATCATAAATTGAAGGTTGAAATTTTCTTATCACCCTTTGTTTGCAATTCGATTTCTCAGAATAGTTGTGCCTTAATAATTTTTTTTATTGCATTTTAGAAGCATATTTTAGTGTTTTAGGACACAATGGAGAAAAAAGGAATCATGTAGCCGGCCCCAGTTAGTGGGATAAAGGCCTGCTGTTGTGTTGTTGTTGGCTCAATTTAAAGTTTGATAAAAGTGTATTGTTGAAAGTTCAGATCGATAATTTTAAGCCTTAATTTTATGGGTATAATAAATTTGATTATTGTACTAATGCATCTTGATCTTTTCAAAGTCTTTAATATCCATATCATCATAAAATCAATATATATATATATATATATATATATATATATATATACACACACACACACACACATATCTATATAGATGCATTAAAATTGATGTAGAAAATACCGGAATGATGAGAACTTCATTAATTCGGACTCACCAAACTTGAGGCCCTAAGTATAAAATTTAAATGTTAGTTTTAGGATAAAAAATTAACTATTTATTTGGATAAAAGCAGTTTTAAGTGTTTGTAAATTTTGATATTTTAGATTACTAAAGNGGCAGTGTCTGAGATCACACGAGCCCTTACTAGCAGAGCAACGTCGGTGGAACTAGTTCTAGTGACGACGAATGATAAGATATAGACATCGATTCTAGCCATGGTACAGTCACGATTGAGGATATTTTAAGACTTCACGATCGATGCTCTACCACTAAGGCCACCACTATTTAGGGAGGCTCGTGTTACCTTCACTTCATATTAGGTTGAGCCAACCTTGGGAGGATTCATCAGTATACAGATCACTGGTGAGCTCTTAGATGATTGGACTGATATGGGTGTTTGCTCGCAAATGAGGAACAACCCACAATTGTCTTTGGAGACGGTGTAGTCACTAGTGGGACCCAAGTATTTTTCGGACTGTAATCGAGGAGCCTTTAGCCCCGAGAGATTACAACTACGTCATCATCGACAATGGGCAGATAGAAGCTTCAACAAGTGAGGTGGAAACTCTCCCCATCCTGAGAGATTGACGCAGGTCCTTCACACTGAACTAATCGATTCAGTAAGGTTTTGGTCCAACAGGGAGAATGGATCGGTTGACTGACGGTAGGAACTATGCCCCTTTCTCCCCTCCTAAATATTTTATTTTAAATATACTGTTTAGTGTGTCAGGGTTTAGTTTTTGTTGAGTTTCTATCGGGACAGCCGCTGACATCCCTTTTTTCCTTCTAGGGTTGTACCTGACGGCGAGAAGGTGCTCCGACTGTAACTTGCCCGAAGTAGTGATCTTCTCCAAAGATTCGAGGGGTGCTCCAACTGTAACTCGAACCTGTAGGGATATTTATCTTTTAATTTTTTTCGCGTTGCCAGCCCACCTTGACCCTTCCTATGCTGTTTCTTTTAGCCACCAATCCAAGAACCCCCATTCTGTTGGTGTACTTCACTCCAACCCACACGAATTGCCACCAACCTCTCTACTCTCCCAGTCAACCACCCCCGCCCCTGCTCTATTTACCTTCCCCATGATCCAAGCTGCTGCCATAAACCCATCTCCAACCCCACCTCATCCTGACGCCACCCTCTATTTACCTTCCCGCTGCTATACCAACCCCAACTTGCCATATCAATCTGTCAGCCAGTTGCCGCCCATCCCCTTCGAATTCGCCCTAGGGTGGCTTTTTATGTATATTATTATTTATTACTTGTTTTGAAGAGTCGTCGTTGTAACCATTTAAATTTCATCAATGAGATTTGCATGTCTATTGTGATTTTTGGTTAATTCCGGCATCAATAATCCTTGCAGTTTCAAATCTCAAAAGACTCCATGCCTTGTTATCCTTAATGGAAATTTTTATTTGTTGTTGGAAATGATGTGATTTGCATAGATGCATGCAACAATATGGCAATCCTTACCGTTCCTAGGCATTTAAAAGGCAGTGAGTTAGGACTGGACAGTATGGCAGGCAAAAACTTTTATAAAAAAAATCAATTCTTATTAAGTTTCATCTACAGCTGAGGTGGCTTTTTGAAATAATTTTTACAACTAGATGCAGCTACCTACAACAGAGAGCTTGGTTTTTTGACAACTTAAATATTAGAATTATGAAAAACATGAAAACTTTCAGGAGTCAAACAATTACTTAAATAGGATGTGACAAGTGAGCCTAATAAAACCAACGTAAATCATCATAAATTGAAGGTTGAAATTTTCTTATCACCCTTTGTTTGCAATTCGGATTCTCAGAATAGTTGTGCCTTAATAATATTTTTTTTTTTTGCATTTTAGAAGCATATTTTAGTGCTTTAGGACACAATGGAGAAAAAAGGATTCATGTAGCTGGCCCCACTTAGTGGGATAAAGGCCTGCTGTTGTGTTGTTGTTGGCTCAGTTTAAAGTTTGATAAAAGTGTATTGTTGAAAGTTCAGATCGATAATTTTAAGCCTTAATTTTATGGGTATAATAAATTTGATTATTGTACTGATGCATCTTGATCTTTTCAAAGTCATCCATATCATCATAAAATATATATATATATATATATATATATATATATATATATATATAGACACACACACACACACACATATATATATNACAAAATTTGAATTATCTCTATCTATCTATCCGTTTGTCCGTCCGTCCGTCTAGAGGACTTCCTTGTGCTTAACCTGCTCATGAATCTCATTTTCTTCTACCTACAATTAGCAAACTCATGATTGAATTTTATATAGTAGATGCATCCTAATGAATGATTTGATGAGCTGATCCTTTTGGGATTTATCCCACATGCTGCTGATTTAATACATGGATCAACTTTTTCTAAGTCGCATTATTGGATGAACACTTTTAAACATATGCTAATGTCTTGCACTGTGTTTTTGATTTCGTAAGAAAATGTTCCATTCGGAACAGTCTATCTTCTTACATTATTCTTGTTCTTCTTATCCGAATGAATAAAGAAATTAGGCTTCTATGTTGACATAGCCATTCCATCAGCAAGATTATGATCAAATGAGTTTCCCATCTCCAAACTTGACGTTATGCTGAGTGTAATGGTAGTTGCAGTGATATTTAGAGAGAAACTTAATAAAGTCTGCCAGCAAAGTTTTACATTAAGAATTTGTGTTCATAAGCGTTTAGATATTGCCGGTACTACTTTTTGCATTTAGAATTTGTGCTCTACTAAAGATCACGAACCTCTCAAATAGTTGACTTTTAAAAGAAATTGAGCTCCAAGCATGCTAAATAGTGCATTTCTTCAAGGAAAACATATTTATTCTCAAACAGAAGGCTGATTTTTGGAAGAAGCTTTCAATGCCTTGAGGAGGATATTTCATTTTTACACACTATTTGTGTGAAAATGACTGAACTTGACAAAATTATATTTGACTGTAGAAAACAATCTTGGATAGGAATAATTCTTTTGATTCATATTATTCGCATGTATGGTGCATTTATATAGAGAAAATAATCCCTCATAATTTACATACTTACCAAATATATCTAACTTAATTTATATATCTCAGCTTGTTGGTGCTCTCATTAGACGTTTACACAACAACCACCTCCTTTTCCCATCCATCCTTTAATTTTTCCGGCTTTCTATCAAAATGGTTGGTTTTAGAGGGCACAGTAGCCTAAAAGAATGGGTCCTATCATGATGTTGAAGTGTCACAGATGATGTCATTAAGCATTTATTGTCCATTTCAAGTTTGGAGAAGTTATGTGTGTCGGAAAAAGGATTGACTGTTGATGGAGTGCTCTTCCTCTCTTCCTTTGTAAGTCTTCATGTGTTGGATCTGGGAGGGATTCCTGTCACTCATCATTTATAAATGATGACAATGCTTGAGCACTTGGGATTTACGGGGTAGTGAAGTTTCCAACATTGGTACTGCTACCGTTAAAAATTCCCTATGTTGAGTTTTTTGAATATAGCTTGGACCAAAGTTACCTGATTATCTTTTCTTTCTATTGCTTGTTTAAACATGAGTAACTGCAGTATCCATTCTATACTTGATGGAGAGAGCCAGTTTTCCTTTATCAAAGTTGATTGGTACTGTAGTGGCTTTTACTGTTGTAGGTATGGTTTTTTTCAAGTTTCCGATCAGGCTGTTAGAAATTCTTGAATATTTCTTACTCAAACATTGGAAACTTCAGCTTTTTTTTCCTTGAATAACCTGGAACATTTAAATCTTAGTCATTCCTAGATAGCAAATGGTTTAATGAAGCAAATAGCATCAACCGGGGAGAAATTGAAGGTAAGGTTTTTTTCAAGTCTCTGATCAGGCTACTAGAAATTTTTGAATATTACTTACTCAAACATTGGCAACTTCAGCTTTTTTTTCCTTGAATAACCTAGAACATTTAAATCTTAGTCATTCCTAGATAACAAATGGTTTAATGAAGCAAATAACATCAATCGGGGAGAAATTGAACTATTTAAATCTCAGCAGACCTTTGGACGTTTTCCTACAGTAGGCTCTCATCCGGAGCTTTATCTTGCCTTAGGCCATACCATAGGTCATACCCTACAGCTTTTTCTGCAGGTGTTCTTTCTTTTTTCTGCAGACCATGCCTTATAGCTTTCCTGCAGGTGTTTTTTTTTTTCTTATCTATAGGTCATACCCTATAGTTTTTTGTAGGTTTTCTACTTCTCTGTAAAATTTTGTACAACATTACTTGTAGAAGTCTTTTAGGTACCTACAAACACTGCAGAAATTACAATAAAAAACAACCAGTCAACTAGAAGTCAGCTTTTTCTATATATTGTCTATTTCCCTGCAAACTTCTCTGCAGCATTACTTTTTGGAGTCTTCCGACTATCTACAAAAAGTACAGAAACTACAGTCTAAGATAACTGCAGTCAACTAAAAAACATCTCTAAATATTCTTGCGATTGATTACCGAGTACGGGATGAAGGCTTCAAGTTCTATTTTACAAAAAAATTTCCTCTCCCATTGTTTGATATTTCCAAATTCAAGCTGAACATGGTTGTCAACCACGTTTCAACTTGAGGGAGAGCCTTAGAAGTTATATTAAAAAATAAATTATCATGTTACAAGTTATGGGGATTATATTTATTTTCTTGAATTAGATTTATTTCCTTGGATTTGATTTATTTCTTTTCCTATTTTAAGCTTTTTTATTTTATGTTGTTTCCTTTATTTCCAAGTAATTATTATGAATTAATTAATTGGAGATTTATGTGTCATATCTTTTCTTTCATGTTATTTTTTTTTCCTTGTATGTCCTCTTCCAAGATTCAGGTAAGGATATTCTTACCTTCTTTTTATATTAATAATACAATTCCGCTAAATTCTGAAAATCAACATGTACACCATCTCCAATTGTTTTTTATTTGGGCTATTTATGTATTGAATTACAATACTGACAGAGTGTGCAATATCTTACCTAGATGAGTTTTATCTATCAATCTTTGATTTCTTCCTTTATCCATATATATACTTTCTTCTCCACCTTTTGACTTCTGGTTGGGATCCATTGGAGTATCATCAAATACTTAGGCTTACATTCAATCATCCCCGTCTCCTTTAGTATATCTAAGATGTATTTCCTCTGTGAAATAATGAAACCATCCATAGACCTTGTTATTTTCTTATTTTGAAAATATCTCATGGTTCCTAGGTCTTTGATTTAAACTCTATAGCAGGAATTTCTTTGATATTGAGAATCTTTCTTTCATCATCACCAATAAGAATCATATAATCCACATATATTATTAGTACAACAATCATAAATCCCTCAGTGTGTTTTACAATAGTGTTATCAACCTTGACTATGAGAATTCCTATTAGATTTCATAGTATTAAACAACCTTTCAAATCACACTCTTAGTGATTGCCTAAGCTCATAGAGAGATTTTCTGAGTTTGTATACTAGGTTTTGTTGGAATCAATTTCAACTCCTGGTGGTATCTCCAATTCTCTTTTTCTTATAGATTCTCATTAAGAAAGACATTTTTTTTATGTCAAGTTGATATAGTCCCCCTTCCTTATTAACTACTATTAAAAGGAGAACTGTGATGGTGTTAAGTTTGGCAACTGTTGTGCATGTCTCTTGATAGTTGATCTCATAGGCTTCAGTGAAACCTTTTGCAGCAAGCTCGAGTTTAAATTTTTCAATACCCCCATCAACTTTGGTTTGTTGTTGAACAACCATTTTCACCCAACTTGCTTTTTATTTTGAGGGAGGTTGGAAGGAATCCATGTACCATTATGCTTTAGTGCTCAAATTTTCTCTTTAACTCCTTCATTATGAATTTTCAAGAGCTTCATGAATGAATTTAGGAATTTGCATACTATCAATGTTTGAAACAAAAACTTTGTAGGATGAGGATAGTTTCCCATAAGCTATATACTACTGAATTAGATATCTAATATATCTTCCTTATTGCCAACATCAGAATAGGAATGGGATAACTTATGATTACTAGACTCCTTACCTGAAATTTCAAGTGAATGCAGACTTGGCTTTTGGTTTAAGTTGTTCTGTCTACACAAATCATCTTCCACTAGTTCAAGATTTTTTTTTCTCCTTGTGTACACATGAAGTTCTTTGTACTGGTCTTCAAGCTGTGTTGGTTGGGCTTCCTCAACCAGGATAGAAGGATTAGGTGGACTAGGTGGTAAGACCGTGTAGGCATCATTAAGTGTATCCTAAAATTGATGTTTATTTGTACTCTCCCTCTGAACATCAGATTTGGGGTAATATGATTGATTTTCAAAAAGTGTGATATCCATGAAATTATAGTATTTTTGTGTAACATGAGTAACAATTATACCCCTTTTTGTTTGTGGCATTACTAAAATCAATATACTTGATATATTCAGTGTCAGGTTTTGTGCATTTTTAGGAATGTTCGTGAAGAAAAGAAACTCTTTAAGTGAGATAGTAGAATAGATAACTCTGATGTGAGGATCAGTAACCATCAAAACATGAAGTGCTTTGACGTTAAGTTCCCTGTTAGACATTCAATTGATAAGTTTGTAGCAATAATAACTGTTTCCTCCAAAAAATATTTAGGAACTTAATGAGACATTATAATTGAGTGTGATTCCTCAAGGAGATATATGTTCTTTCTCTCAGCTATCTTATGTTATTGTGGGGTATCATTACATGAACTCTCTTGGATTATTTCATTTTTTGAAAGATTGAACCCAAGGATAAAGTTTGAATATTCATTTGCATTATTTGTTGAGGATCTGAATTTTGTATTGGAATTGAGTTTAAATCTTGTCATAAAATATTTGGAAGATTTGAGTTTTTTCATATTTCTTCTTCATTAGGAATACCCAAGTGGTTCTAGTATGATCGTTATTAAATGAAATAAATCATTTGGCCCCACTTAGGGTTTCACCTTTGATGATCCCCAAATATCATTGCAGATGATGACAAAAGGGTGTGAGGGTTTGTACTAGGTTTGATGACAACTATTTCTAGTGTGTTTGGTAAGTTGACAAATCTTACATTTGATAGAAATTATATTTTTTATTGATAAACAAAACAAATGAGGATTCAACTTAGTAACATAGTTAAAATTGGGATGACTCAGACAACATTACCATAAAAGAACTTGATTATCGACGGACATACTCAATAGAAAGTGGAGATCAGATTATTTGTGTGTTTAAAGAGAAACTTTCCTTGAGCAGGTATAATTATTGATGCATTTCAACACTGCCAATTACCTTCTCCAAATCCACCAACTGAAATTCACAAAAGTTGGAATGAAATTTAGTAACATAATTTAGATAATGAGTAAACTTACCTATTGAAAGTAAGTTACAATCTAGTTGGAGAACATATAACATTGATGAAAGTTGAATATCTTTGGAGACTTTCACGTCTCCTTTCCTAACAATTATAGAGTGAGATCTATCGACAAATCTAATAAATTTTTGGGTCGTGATCTCTTGGTAATTGATAAGAGCATGGCCATGTGATCAGAAACACATGAATCTATTATCTAAGGTCGAAATCCTCCATTGTTAATAAGATAGGAGGACGTGATATCTTGATGTATCATCAAGCTGGAAGGCTCCGGAGTAGAACTAGACATCTTCCTTCTGTACTTGCTCATAAATTCTATGCACGTTTAGGGCTAAAAGAATTCCTTGCTGTTACAAGTTGCAAGATTCTTGGCTGCTTCTTCCCGTAGGAATGGAGGAATGCCCCGAAATTCAGAGAAGTTTGCTTGCTCGGAAGAAGCCATCTACTGTTGCTGGTTGACCGTTACCTGCAATTGCTCTGCTTGCTCGAGAAGTAGCAACTATGTTGTTGGCGGATGGCAGAACGGTTGACTAGTTGTAAGGTGGAATCCACTTCTTTTGCAGCTTGGAAATAATAGGGAGAGGATTTCTTGTGGCTGCTAGGAGAATAAATAGGAACCAGGAGGGCCTAGAAGGAGTTTTCCATTGCTGACAGTTGCATGGAGAAGCTCTAGTGAAGGGCCTGCTGCAGGGAGATGCTCCGACGGAGGGCTTCTTGTAGGGAGAAGTTCTAGCGAAGGACTTGTAGGAATACAGGTGACCGTCAGGAGGACAATTTTCTGCTGCTGCTAAGGAGACGTGAGGAGGCTTCTGACAAAAGACCTATGTAGGGAGAATCTGGGTGGAGGCAAGCCTATTGTATGGAGTATTCTGGCTGAGGGCCTGTAACAGGGACACTTCCCATCTTCTGCTGCAAGGAGAATTCCAAAGGAGGGAATAACAGAGGAGGGAAGTTCAAGCTGACTGCAAAAAGAAGATTTAACCAGCAGAAGGGGATCTGCAGGGAAATGAGATCCGGGTGGTAGCAGACAAGTCCAGTTGGTTAGAAGGAGGGGATAGTTTGACTAGCACGGGTGGGATATGGCTGGAAGAAAGGAGAAGTTCAGATTTGGGAAAGGATGTTCGAATGCATAAGGAGGAGGTTTAACGATTGCTTATGTGTGATGAGCAGAGCCGACAATGCAAAAATCCAGGCTTGAATTACATTATGTCGGGTTGAACGTTGTTGTTGCACAATAGTAGGATCCTGAATCATAGACAAAGGCGATCGATATGTCGAAACACTTAGGAGCTGGTGTGGAAGAGTGGTGATTTTTTTTTGCTGGGAACACGAGATTACAGGAGACGACATGGCCTATACCAAGGAAGAATCGTGTGTCTTGCGGGCTGAGCAACACTATTGATGCCACTGAAACCGAGTGGCGAGAGTGAACAGAGGAGGCTCCACAGTCTTCTTAGGTGTAAGAGAATGACTGTGGCTTTGATACCTCGTAGAAAACTGGTTTGGAAATGAATAATTCTCTTGATTCGTATTATTCACATGTATGATTAACACATCTATATAGGAAAAATAATCCATCCTAAATTACTAGCTTATCAAATATATCTAACCTAAATTTGGAAAAGACATAATTTTGAAATTAAAAAATAAAATAGAATAGAATACGAAGGGAATTAATCAAGAGTTTCCTAAGTTATTCCAATCAAATCTCTAAGATCTTCTCAAATTTTATCCAGAAACTTCGCAGATTTCCACACTATCTAAATATCATCATTAATTTGGAGATGAACGTAACTCAAAATGTAGACTACACGGCTTGCGTTGGTCTCTCTCTCTCTATCTATCTGTCTCTCTCTCTCTCTATCTATCTATCTATCTCTCTGTCTATCTCTCTCTCTCTCTATCTGTCTGTCTATCTCTCTATCTATCTATCTCTCTATCTATCTATCTATCTCTCTATCTATCTATTGTCTGCTGTCTACTCTTTATCTGTCTGTCTGTCTGCTCTCAATTTGTTTGTCTATCTGTCTGTCTCTCTATCTGTCTGTCTATCTGTCTATCTATTTATATATCTATCTCTCTATCTATCTATCCATCTATCTATCTCTCTCTCTATCTATCCATCTCTCTATCTATCTCTCTATCTCTCTCTATCTCTCTATCTCTCTATCTCTCTATCTATCTGTCTCTCTCTCTCTCTATCTATCTGTCCCTCTCTCTCTCTCTCTATCTGTATCTCCCTCTATCTATCTATCTCTCTGTCTATCTGTCTCTCTCTCTCTATCTGTCTATCTATCTATCTATCTATCTATGTTTCTATGAAATTGAATAAACATTGTGTGAATGCTTTGAGTCTTATTTTTGAATTATACATTATGTGAATGCTTTGAGTCTTATTTTTGACCTATAATTTGAATAAACATTATGTGAATGCTTTGAGTCTTATTTTTGACCTATAATTTACCTATAATTTAGTTGTTGTATAACGTTTGATTTTACATGTTTGTTTTAACATTATTATGTGTTATGCCAAAATGGGCACAAACAATTAAAAGAAATTATTATAAATATTTGAAAAGGCAAACTCTGAAATTGAATAAACATTATGTGAATGCTTTGAGTCTTATTTTTGACCTATAATTTAGTTTTTGTATAACGTTTGGAATTTGATTTTACATGTTTGTTTTAACATTATTATGTGTTATGCAGAATCAACAAACCAAAATGCGCACAAACAATTAAAATAAATTATTATAAATAATTTGATAAACAAACTCAGAAATTGAATAAACATTATGTAAATGCTCGAAATTGGATCGTTAACAGCCTCACGCATAAGTTTCTTTTTTCAATTAGGCAATCTAAATGAACATATAATTTAATTTTTTGCAGTTGAAAGGAAGAAAAGCATCCTAAGAACATAATATAGTTGTTATAGATTTCATTGCTTTTTTTGGGTTATTCTAGCTTACATCATTAAATCTGTTAGCATTTGTTTCTTGCTTGTTAATAGTTTGCTAGTAATTTCTTGAGGAGTTTAGTCACTTAATAGAATGAAAATGTAATTCTCACGTTTATACCATCAAATAGACAACCCAAAATTATTATTTTTCTAATTCTCTTGAAAATACAACTGGCATGATTATCTTGGAGAAAATTGTGCTTGAAATTTTTGTGGTAGTATATTGAATATTAGATCTGCACACGTTTAGCGTGTTTACACACACACACACACACATATATATATATATACACATACATACGTACATACATACGTACATACATATAAATATGTATACATATGTATAATTTTTGGAAGAGAAAAATAATTTTGCCCCTTTGTAATTCATAAAAACGATTACAACATAAATAGAGGGGGATGACTCCCAAAGAAACATAATAAAATCAGCCATAACTCCCTATGATAAAAGAAGAAACATGAATTATGGTATACCAATAATACTAGATCTAAAAATAGAAAATAGAATATACTAAAATAATAACTAAATTTTGTATATATATATATATATATATATATATATATATATATATATATATATATATATATATATATATNTAACAATTATTCTTTTTATTTCTTAAAAAACTATCACAACATAATAGAGGGGATGACTTTCATATTAGGAACCTAAACTCCCAATGATAAAAGAAGGAAACATGAATTATGTTATACCAGTAATACTATATTCTTGAAATAGAAAACCTAATATACTAAAAAAAGAATTTCTTAAAATTTGAAGCCCCCCCCCAACAAAGTTGAAGCATAGATATTTATTATGCCCAACTTACTTACAAGGAACTCAAAACAATGCCTGAAAAGTCCTTCGGCATGCAAATTACTCAAATGCCAGTCTTCTCTTTTATGAAATGTCATCATTCTCCACATGTTTTGTGAGATCATGTTGAGCTGTATTTTCTGTAATGCTTATAACAACTTAATTGACACAATACAACTTCATTTGCATGTTTATTAGGGTTCATATTTCTTCGATAATTCTCTTCAACTGTAACATCTCTCATACTCCCTTAGCCATTGCTCGATATTCTGCCTCGGCACTATTCCTTGCTTCCACATTTTGTTTCTTACTTTGTCTCGTAACTTACTTGGTTTTCGCAGACAAAGGTACAGTATCCAAATGTCAATCTCTTGTCAACAATTGAGCCTATCCAATCTATATCAGTGTATGCCTCTAACTTCTATTGCGCGGTCATCTGAAAAAAAAAAATCCCTTACCTGGTATATTTTGTAGGTATCAGAGAATCTTGTTAACTGCTTTAAGCTATTTTTTAGAGATTGAATGCATAAATTGAGTTACGAAGCTTACGACAAAGGAGATATCTGACCATGTATATGATTAGTATACTAACTTGTCTACCAACTTTTGGCATCTAGTTGTATTCATTAAGCTACTTTTCTTCTCATCTCCTAGTTTTTTATTGTGATCAACTAGAGTGTCTACAGGACTACAACCATTGATCCCAATTTTCTTTAGAAGATCAAGAATGAACTTCCGTTGAGAAACAATAATTCATTTCTTTGATTTAGCAACCTCCGTGCAAAGGAAATATATTAGAAATTCTAAGTCTTTGGTCTAAAAAACTGATGAAAGGGGAAATCTTTAATTGGTTCGTTTCATATACATCATCTTCAGACATTCAAAATATGTGAAGATAATCATATTGATTCCTCTAACCTTTAACAAACAGTGAAAATTTTTGAAACCACATGCTAGGTGACTACTTAAACAAGTTTAAGAATTTTTTTTAGTTTACACGCCTCTTTGTACCGAGTTCCTCACCAAATTCTGGAGGTGCATCTATGTTCACTCTCTCTAAGTCTCCATTTAGAAGTTCATTCCTTATATCCAATTATTGTAGGTATTAGTCAAGATTAGCTGCAAGTGCTAGAAAAACTCTTATAGAGGTTAATTTTTCGACAATGGGGTGAATATCTCTAAATAATCAATGTCATAAGTCTGAGCGAATCTCTTGGTAACCAGTCTAGTTTTTACCGTTCTAGAGAGTCATCAAAATTATAATAGACTGTAAAAACTCCTTTGTATTCAACAATTTTCTTCCTTCTATGTAAGATCAACCAATTCCCACATGTTATTTTTTCTAAAACTTTTATCTCCTCGAAGACAGTCTCCTTTCACTTAGGAATTTTTAGAGCATTCTGCACAGTATTAGAAATCTCCATATAAGATAATTATGTACATGTGACACATAATGAGACAATAGATGTTATGTGCATTGCTTTCCCTCCTTAGAAGTAGCAATTGAATGAATGTAATCCTTAGATTTAAGATCAAGGCTGGACTTGGGTTTTGGACTAGAAAACTAAGAACTCGATGATGAAGTGGAATGATCATGAGTTAAAGGCTCAATGAGGATTTTACCTAAAGGATACATGTATTCTGGGCAATGTAAATGATTCATAGACTCTTTCCTTTGAGTTGTACTTTGTCGCGAGTAAACAATGTTAAATTTTACTTATGTCATAGTTGTTTTTCCTGATTCCTTTTTATTAGTTATAAGATTATGAATATCATAAGATGGCATTGTGAGAACATCTTAATCGTCTTCAGTGTTTAAAAAACTCAACTCGTTTTTTTGTTATATAATATAACTTAGGATTTTTATGTTGAACAGTTAAGGTTGGGGAGATATAATTTCTTGAGTCTACGGTTTCAAAAAAAAACCGGATAAATAGTAGTCAAATCTTTGTTTTGTCCCTCTCCCCTTTGAAAATGAGATAATAAAGATTATAATTTAAAAAGGGTGACATCCATGGGGACACATTTTATAATAAATATGATCAAAGTATTTTTATCCCTTTTTAGTGAGAGCATAATTAACAAACACATGTTTTTTTCCTTGATTATGACTTTAGATGTGAACAAATGCAATACACCTAAATATCTTTTAAGGTAAAGAAGATGAAAATTGATTTATTGGATAAATTTTATTAAAAATATCAAAAGCGTTTCAAAGTTCAAAACTTTATAGGGTGTTCTTTTAATAGGAAATATAACAGTAAGAACAATTTCACTCCAAAGATATTTTGACATCTGATTTATAAATAACACTGTTTGAGCTAACTTCCAATAGTGTTTATTTTTTCTTTTAGTAACATCATTTTGTTGTGCGGTGTTGACATAAGAGTTTTGATGAACAACTTTTTTTGGAAAAAAAAATTGTCTAAAATTATTTTTTAAAAGACTCTGTCATTATTATTCCGTAATATTTGAATAGTTTTTTTAAAAATGTGTTTGTACCATGGTTTATAACTTTTTGAAAATTTTTTTCGCTTCAAAATTTTTCATTCATTAAACAAACCGAATTTAAACTTGTGTAAACATTAGTAAATGTAATAGATTATTTTTTTTAAGAGTGTGTAAGATGTTTACAGAAACCCTGAATATTACTATGAATCAAAGTAAAATATGTTGTTGGTTTGTAAATTTAGGGAGAAAAAGACGCACAATGATCTTTGGCAAACTGATAAATTTTATATTGGAAAGATGACAAATTTTTATTTTGAAATAAACTTGGAAAAAAGAATTTTAAGTGATGGAAACTAGGATGATCTAACCTATAATGTCATAACATAATATCATTGTCTTTGAAAATAAAACAAGAATTTAAACAGGTAATTTAACATTGCCTGTTTGTATCTAAGTCCATTGTCAAAGTAATAGATTCAATCATTTTCCTTAGCACCGACAATCATCGTCCTAATGGTTAATTTTTGAAACTCATAACATGAAGAGTAGAAATTAACTTGACACTGATAATTAGAACTAATTTTGCTAATAGATAATAGATTACAAGATAAACTCGCTAAATGGAGCACGTCTAGAAGGGTTAACAATTAGATGAGTTTGAGTGTTCCTATCCCAACAATTATTGAGAGAGAACTATCAGTAATTTTGACCATTCTATTGCTTGTAGAAGGTTTATAAGATGAGGATAATTTTAAACAATTAGTCATATGATCAGTTGCACATAATCAAATAACCAAGAATGAATAAAATATGGGTTAACACCTAATAATGTGATAGCTAGAGAGTTATCCTTTTGTACTGAAGAGCAAGACGATGCATTGAAAATTTGAGATTAAAACAACTTGTGTAGGTGCTCTAATTGTGAAAGGCATTGCATTTGAGTTAGTAGAAGACTTTTGAGCTTCATTAGTAGTGGCTTAGTAGACCTGACCTTCATGTTTAGATTTTAATTTCCAATTTATGGGTTTGCGATTAAGCTTCCAACATACCTTTTTCAAATGTCATAATTATTTGCAATACTAGCACCATCATGAGTAGGGCAAATTGATTTTGGAATTGTTGGAACCAGTATAAATGGTAGAATTTCTATTAGCGTCGTTCATCGCTGACTTGTATGACATCATCGAAGGAGGGAAGACTTCGGTCGCGAATTATTTCGGTGCTTAAAGGTGAGTAGAGGTGAATTTGATAGAGGTAGCTTCGACGGAGAACAAGCAAAAGGGGTTGAAACAAATTGAGTATTTAATAGACCTACTTTAGATTCAAGTTCAGTTCTTCAGTTCACGGTATTCGAGAATGGAAGCCTTCTCTGTGAAAACAATGTGAGGAATGGAAATAAGAACAAGTCTCATGTTTCTCAAATTACTTATTCCAATTGTGTTGATGATCGAGAAGAGACCATCGTAGAAAAAGCATGCCTAGAAGCGCGCTGCTAAATAGCAAAATACGGTGAATGAGAGAGATAATGAAGTGGAGGTGGCGGAGAAAATTCTTGTCGGAGTGGAGCGTGTCGCCGAGAGCTCGACTTGGACAGTTTCAATGCTAGAGGAAAGAGACGTTGGGTTTCTGAACGCCGCGATCCAACCTTTGGCTTCCTAACTAGCTCTAATCATGACTGTATTGCGAGGGGTTTTTCGCGCTCCAGTCATTTTTTTCACGTGTTGTCTTCCCAATGAGCTCTAATGTCGGCTATATTACGAGGGATTTGTTGCGATCCCATCGATGTTTTCCTAACAAGCTTTTATCGTGATTGTATCGCGAGGGGTTATTCGCAATACTGTCGTTGTCTTCCCAGCCAACTCTAATAGTGACTGTATTGTAATTGGGAGGGGCAGAGAATCTGCGGAGCATCTCTCGACGGGTTTATGTTTTTGTGCGAAGGCAAATGTGAACTTTTATTCCATGTAATATTTTGGAGAAAAGTAATTATTCCTCATTTTATTTCATAAAAAAGGATTACAACATAAATAGAGGGGGATGTTCCTACATTAGGAACATGATAAAATTAGCTATAACTGCCCATGATAAAAGAACGAAATATGAATTATGACATACCAATAATGCTTTATTCTAGAAATAGAAAATAGAATATATTAAAACAACTATTTCCTAAAATTCCATCAATATATAGATATAGATATAGATATAGATATAGATATGTATATTCCTGATTATGTGCATCTTATACTTGTAATTTTTTCTAATTTCATAGCTTTCTAGTACGCGTATTGAAATATTCGTGGTCTACTACTACAGTGATGTTCCTTTTTTTTTTTCAAATTTTGCACAGCAAACTATTCTGCCATTCTTTCACCCAAATTATTTAAAATGTACATTTTCATTGGAAGGTTGTACCTGCCAAATTTATTTTCTTAAGCTAGCAAGAAGTAGTTTTTTAATGGTTCCATAGAAACTCTATATATTCTGCAATGTTTAGGCAACATCTGGCTAAATTTCCCAAGTGATTTAAATATATGGGGCATTAAATGCATAGCATCCAATTCATATCTATTTACATATCTAACCCTTAAACTTTGCTTTTGTTACATTTATAACATTCAAATCTTACATATCACATAAAAAAGACTTCCATTTGAACTCTTACAACGTTATATGCACCATTCATGCTCCGGTAAGGTGCTTATGTATGCAAAATTGAAGTTTAGTTGTTAGATATGTAATTACATAGGAATGGAGGGGTATTGATGTAAATCTTCCAAAAATGAATTACCAAAAATTTCTGGAGCTCTATTTCACATTGAAACAGAGAGCCCTACTAACCATCTTTGTCTTGGTACATTGCTGCGGGCGTTAGACACTTTCCGAGTAACTCGGTGAATTCCTTTTCATCTCCTTTGCGGCAGAATATCGATTCTCCTATCTTTTTTCTCAATCATAATTCATCTTGTATCAGGATCCAATGCCGGTCGGGAATGTGCACGACGCCGATACAGGTGACTGCATCGCAGTTAGTCGCAAACCACGTGTTTCCGCAACCAGTAGTGAAGGCTCTCCTCTACCCAGGTGCAATTGTAAATTGCATTTATACCAACATGTCATTGCCAAGCTGGGACAATATCCTCCACATATACAACCTTATTAATATCAACAATGCATCGGCGGTGGTTGATCTTCAGCGCCTAGAGGTCTTATTTTTTCACAGCCCCACTTTTTATCAGTCTCATCTTTTAGGGTTGTTAAACCGGGTTTGGTTCAGGTCTAACCAAGTCTGACCCAAAATATTAATTGTCAGAAACTCCAACCTGAACACAACCTACCTTCAACCTGCTGGCCCAAACTCTACCCATATAACCTGTTTAGTGTAAGACGTAATATCTATTCTTGGTTCGATGCGGGTCCATTTGGGGTTGTTTGGTTAACCTGAACCAATCTGAAAATTAAACGAGTTAGGATTATTTACTCGAATCCTACCCAAAAAGTATTGGGATCAACCCATACGTGAATTTTTCAAATCAGGTTTGGTGCTAGCTAACGCGTGGGGTCAATTTTTGGCATCCCCATCTCATCTTGTAACTTTCTAACTTTGTGTGAAAAGCTCAGGTGCTTGCGGGAAGCTATTTTGCCGTCGCCGGCAGTCTGATTGGCATTTTGAATCCAGGGAGGATGAGTATGTTTGGTACTCTTCTGCTGGTTTGGGGCTTGGTGAAGGAAGGTATGTTAGGAAAACCTGCTACAACTGATCCCGAAAAAAGAGTTTATGTTTACCCAACAATGGTGGTGGCACTCATATGTGCTGTGTGTTCGGTGAAGTCCACTGCCAGGAAAGCAAGCAGAAGTTCTAATGCTCAGCCCATTGCGAAGCCTTTGAAGAGCTCAACAAAATCCAAGTTGAAGTGAAATTCTGAGATGGTTTTGAATTTTATGAGCGTCTTTAGATTTGTGTACTTATGAGATTTTTATGGGAGTTTTCGCTGAGCAAACCCATTATCCTGCTGCAACAACTGCCTAAGTAGGAGAACGAAATAACATTTTTATTTTTGCACTTCTGTTCTAATTAAATTTAGTGGGTTGACCTCCACGCCTTGCCCTATTGAAGCATTGAACGGTAAAGAATGTACTGGGGAGTTACTTAAATCTCTCTTTGGCTTCATCTTTACAAACAGACCCTCTAATTCCAATGTATTTACTTTTCTAACACCTAAACTTCAATTTTTACATTAATGCCATCTTATTTGTGTGTGAAAAAGTAAATTTCACTTTTAAAAGTTAAGATAGTGGTATTTTTTGTGATATGAAAGATTTGGATGATATAAATGTAAAAAGTAAAATTTAGGTGTTAGAATACATGAGATTGAGTAATTTGTATGTGACGTGCAACGCCATGAACATTCCTGATTAAGGAACCGTGCAATGTCAAACACGCTCTAGACACGCGTCAAACACGCCCCAATTTGTTTGATTTAAATAATATTAAAAGAAGGGACATGCAATCCTTTTTATAGTAAGAATCTTTCTTACATAATATATATGAATATATATATCTTATGTAAAATTAAAAAAAAAAAAATTATTCTTTGTTTAGGGTTATATACATTTTATCATCAAATCGAACGCCAATGTTACATAAAAGTTAACAATATTAAATTTTTTATGGTCTTTTTTTATTGTTTTGATGGTGTGTTAGATGTGTCTACATTTTATATTTTTAATGATAAAAGTGTCTCATATTTGTGTTTTCATATCCGTATCGGTGCAACATAGTTGGTATGTAAATGCCCTATTTATATCATGCGTGTTTTAAATTCATGAATTTTACTTTTAAGAACTTTCAATCATATATCTCAAGTGCTTCAAGCCTAGGGTCTATTATTGTCATTAATGCATGACTATTGCCATGATAATATGTTAAAACTGAGTTATCAATCACGATATATGAGTTATTCTATCTAAAATATCATGATGATCTATGATGGGATACGACCTCCTAAAGTTTTGGTCAACTCACCATCTTGGAGGTAGTTATCTTAGCAAGGGAATGTGTTAAAAGAAAGTGGCATTTACATACATAAAACATAATTCTCATTTATTTATATGTCTAGCACAAAAATTGATTTTTATTTTTATAACGCTCAAAATTTTAATATCATATAAAAGTATCCTCATTATAAATTTTGAAATGTGAATAATATAGGCTTAATTATAGGCAAAGTGTTATGGATGCCAAATCAAAATGTAGGTGTTAGATATGTAAGAGCATGAGAATTATGTGGTCATGTATGTTAGTTTTTCAAAAAAAATTTACGACCATAGACATGATGAGCAATGGCAAAAAGTGTTAGGAGATATTAAAAAAAAAAGAGAGAGAAAAGTTACATAATTAGAAACACAAAGTCTTATATACAAAAAAAATAAGAAGATTTATGTGGTTATGATGTCTATGTTCATGGCCGCACTAGAGGATCTCATTATATTTCTCTTTTACAAGTAGCTTAGAAGAAAGGGACAATTCACCCTTTGCTTTACTCTCATTTTATAGGCTAAGGTGGAGGGGTATGTTTATAGGAGAAATAATTTTAATTGACCATCTAGCTATCAACTTTGAATATTAAATGTGAATCCATTAAAATTTGGTGGCTATCAAACTTTGGCAAAAAATTAAAAAAAAAACATTAGAATTTGACCACATTTAACAATTTTGCACTTGGTATCAAACACTCTGCTGGCATCTTTTTTTTATGTCACATGTGTAGGATGTCCACTTGAATGATAGGAAATATTTGGTATTCATACTCAGTCTTTCCTTACTCAAGACATCCACTTAGACTCCTCGGTATGTGTTTCCAGCACAAAACTAGGGTTGAATTACTTTCACCACGTTCAGACTTGGTTGTCTCTAATTTGTACTCTAGGGCTTGATATTGGCCTGGCTGTGCTCGAATGTGGTCATCGTTGATTGGCAATAATTTTAATTTGAGACATGATTGATATTAAATTTTATGTTTGGGTGGTCTTTTTGCATTAATTTATGGCTTACCAAGTTAACAAAATCCATAAAAGACCTCCTCACTCACAAACAGATGCACACATGTACTTGCGCGTACGTGCACGTGCGCGCATATAGATGCTCACATTTGTGCATCCGAGCACCCGTGCGTGTGCTTGCTTGTGTGCGTATTCTAAAAGCTGCACACAGTTATGCACAACGCTTTTTTTTTTTGCACATAATTGGTTTTGGATCATACAAATTAACAAAAATAAATGACATTATCTAAAGCCTTTTATGAGGTGTCCAAGCATGGTGAGGTGTCTCAATCTCATGACTCAAAAAAAAGTGAGTTGGCTACATGAGGGCTATGGACTTAATTGCTTTTGCATGGCTAACTCCTTATAAAAAATGACTATTATTACATATGTAAATGATTTTTGGCAATATTTTCAATTGGAGAAAATTGAGACTAAGTTTTCTTGGAGAGCAAAGGAGAATAAGGAAAGCTTCCCTTCTTCTTCTTCTTCTTCTTCTTCTTCTTCTTCTTCTTCTTCTTCTTCTTCTTCTTCACTTTCTTCTTCCATATCTTCTCCACTAGTCTTCAAGGTGAGTGTGAGAGGGCTTTTTTAGAAGAGGTTATTTGAAGAAGGAGAGATCATCTTCTGCATCAGAAAGAGCTAGGATAAAGAGAACACATCCACAAACTTTGTGTTGGTGAGATTCTCCTAACATCATTTTATTTCCTAGGAAACCTTTAAGCTGATGTTAGAGATGATAGCTTAAGCTGTGGTTAGAGTAAAGCCTTAGTATAGGGGGCTTTTTTACTTCTTCCCTACGATGCCTTGAGATTTCTCCAAAAACCCTTAGCCCTAACCTAGCTTTAAGTCGATATGATATTAATGTCGCCATTTTGTAATTGCTAGCTTCATTTAAATGGAAATTTGAAGCTAAAATCAATAGGGAATGAAGAATCGTTCATCTTCATTCTCTAGCTATTGAAGAATTCTCTTCAATATAACTTATTTCAATTGGCCAAAGAAATGGATGTATACGTCTTGTTGTCTCGCACAACAAGGAATACCTCTCCATGAATTTGGAAACCTAGATCCTATGTGAAAACGTTAGGCAATAAAATGTTTGATATTATGATGAATTAAATGAGTGTCAAAGCATAGTTCGTTTGCATATGCATATGATATTCTCATGTAATTTCTTACATAAATGCATGAAAGTGTTACATTTGAATGTTTGGGTATTATAGTCCTAGCATATGCATATTTTTATGCATGAAAAATTATATTTTAGTATGATTAATGAGTTAGACTCATTTGAATGAATGAGTTAACTTCATTAACATAAAGAGCTTAATTTCTTCATTCTAATCTTAAATAATTACTTTTAATAACTAATCTCAATTAATTAATTAACTAACTTTATCTTATTAGTTGATTAATCTTATTTAGTTAATTAGCTAAGTTCATTTAATTAGTCAATTAATCTCTTTTAATTAGTTAATTAACCTCATTTAATTAATTAATTAATATTAATTAATTATTCTCGTTTAATTAATTGATTAATCTCATTCCATTAATGAATTAAGCTCAATTAATTAATGAATCAAGCTCATTTAATAAATGAAGTGCTGACATCAATTTTTGATGTTACAAGTGTAAGTTGACCAATTGCATGACTTAAGATTGTCTATGACTTGTTTGTAGCACCTGGTAGCTCAAGACACCTGATACACCTAAAGTATATATAATTTTTATATACATTTTTATGCCTATTTTTTAGATTTTGCGCTTTAATGAAAGGTATTTGTGTGTTTTACTTGCAGGTACAATCGAATGGATGAAAAATGGTAAAATGAGTGAAAAATGATCAAATTTGGAGCAAAAATGAAGAAGGTGAAAAAAAAACTAAGGCGCCTAAGCGCCCAAAACTGGCACTTACGCGCCAGTTAACAAAGAGAACCGCGTCTGAGCGTCAGGTACCCCACGCTTAAGCGCCAGAAGAAGTTATTTGATGATTCATTGAATTTAGATAAATTTTTTAAGAGGTGTTTGAAGCAACTCTTAGTAAAAACATCGGAAATAGCCCATGAGCACGAAAGTTCATTCAATTGGCTTTAGAAAGGAGGGAACTTCTAGAATATTCATTGAATTGAGACACATTTTGAAGAAACACCAAGTCACCTTTTGGATTTTTATATAAAAAAAAGGCTTAGATCATCAAAGGGGAGAGCCAGCCAATTCCAACCAACAACCATCATCCATTCAAGTAACTGCCCCCGTCGCTGGCCACTTTTCTTTTTATTTTTAGTTTTAGTTTGTATTGTGAGTGAAGGGAGAGAATTCAAAGGAACTTTATGACATTTCGTGGAGAGAATTTGAGATAAGTGTTTATCTTTGTGACTACATTTGGTTTTAATTTAAGTTTCTTGTTTGTGTGCATGAATTCTACCTTTAAACTCAAGTGTGGTTGTGTTTTCTCCATGGATTCTGAGTAATTTTTTTTATCTCTTTCCTTAAAATAATAAGTAATTAAGTATTGAAAGGATGTTGTGTGAAGTACTAGAATTCAATGTTGGAAGAAGTTGTGATGATTTGAAACCTTGTACTTCATATACTACTTCATTTGGCCAATTAAGATGTTAATACTTGTTGTGAGAACATGTAAGATCCGAGATGGTATTATATCAGTCAACAAATGGTAAGAATCAAATTTTATTTCATGGATGAGAATGAAGTTCATGGGGTTGGGTGCAAATAAATATGGAAATAAACTTTCATGAGTGTAGAATTAGAGGACTTTAGAGTGTCAGGCTAAAGCCCCTAATTTGATTTATAGTTTTAGGTTTTGATATGAGATGTTAGCCCTCAAGTGGAGGGAGAAGAGGGAACTCTAGATTGAGAGCTGGTATCTTCCCAACCTAACCAGTCTTTAAAACTATTCAAACTATAGATTAACCAATGTTCTTTATAACATCTCTAGTACGGGTAAAGAATATTATTGCTCCTATTTGGCACAACATAATTAGAATGCTTCCACAATAGAATTTTTATACTTGTTATTGATTCATGATAAGAAAAAAGATATTTGATGTATATTGCATTCATATTTCAAGTATTTAGTTAAGTTAGTTAGTTGCTTACTTTACTTAAATTATCAAAAAATTACAAAAAGAATCAAATTTCACTCCTTTTATAACATCTCTAGTTTAAGTATAAATATTTTGCTAAGTAGAAATTTTTTATCTAATTTCTTTTGTTTTGTAGAGTGCATATTGTAAATTTTTCTTGTGGGTTTGATATTCGGGGCTTAATAAAAAATTCCTATATTTCTTAATAATTATACGTATACTTGTGTAGTATCTCATATTTAATTGTTATTATAATTGTATTCTTCTTTGCTTCATAGTGGAAAATTTACCTAGCTATTGCTTTGAATCAAGTTTTTGGCTTTGTTGCAAAGTAAAAATCATTATTAAGGAAATTAAGCATATAATCACATACATCATAATAAACATCTATATAGAAAATTAGGATCAAGTTTTGGTGTCGTTCCCGGGGAAAATTACAAAATTTTCAAAAGAGGTTTTTAGAAAGAAAAATTTTTATTTTTAAAAAGTCTTATTTAAACTTTAAGATTTATTGTAGGAATATTGTAGTGCTGTTTTTATATTAAATTATTGTTTGTGTGTTTTCATTTTATTTTATTTTATTTTATTTTATGTGTTTCTTAATAATGTATGCGTATTTCAGGTTCCATAGGACTTGTGCCTTACAATTTTGAATTAGAAAGAATTATTAGAAAAATTAAAAAAATAAAAATTACTAAAAAATTTCATGAAATGACAAATCAAAATAATCGAAATGTTGAAGATTTTAAACCTTTAAGAGATTATGCAAACCCTACGGTGGATGAACTTCATTGTAGTATTAAATAACCCTCTGTAGTGGCTAATTCATTTGAGCTTAAACATGTTATTATCCAAATGGTATCAAATAATCAGTTGGGGGAGCACCAACAAAATATCCAAATTTACATCTTGCCAATTTTCTAGAATTATGTGCTACTTTTAAGTATGATGGTGTATCGGATAATGTTATAAGACTTAGATTATTTCTTTTCTCACTGAGGGATAACGCTAAGATATAGTTACATTCGTTATCACTTGGATCTATCAGAATTTGGGGTGATTTAGCGCAGAAATTCCTTGCTAAATATTTTCCACCATCAAATTTGTGAAGTGTAGAAATGATATTACATCGTTGTGCCAGTTTGAAGGGAATCTATTTATGAAGCATGTGAACAATTTAAAGAACACTTAAGAAAGTGCCCACAGTATGCTATACTAGATTGGTTAATAATTCAAACCTTTTATAATGAATTAGCTAGATCTCTTAGATCTTTTATCGATGTTTCATTGATGTCGAAACTATTTAATGGCTTTAATTGAATAGATGGCTACAATTAATTTCCAATGGCCTTCTGAAAGGGTAAATCTTAAGAAAGTAGCTAACATTCATGAAACTGATGTTTTTGTTATGTTAGTAAATCAAGTTGCTGCAATTTCAAGGAAGTTAGATAAATTTGGAATGAATTTTTCTCAATCAATTGCAATGATTGAAGAGAATTCATTAGGTCAAATGGTAGATTCTCAAGCATCATTAGAAACCTTTAATGCTATAAACAATAAACAGAATTACCCATATTCAAACTATTATAAACCAGATTGGAAGAACCATCCCAATTTTAACTGGAATAATACTTCGGGTGGTAGTAATCAGTAATGGGAGAACAATCAAGTAAACCAATTGGGAAACTAGAATAACCAAGGGAATAGTAATTATATAACTACTATCCTCTAGTTTTTAACAGTAATCCACAATTTAAGGAAAAGACGTTGTCTATAGAAGAAGTGGTGTTACAAATGGGAAATCAGTTACAAAGTCAAAGAGCTATAATTAGAAATATTAAGAATCAGTTGGAACATATAGAAAATTCATTAAGTAATAAATTCTAAGGAATACTTCCTAGTAATACAAAAGTAAATCCAAAAGACCAGAATAAAAAGAAAGAGAAAGCCATTCAACTTAGAAGCATAAGAGAATTGGAAGGTGGAGTTCCCAAAAAAACTGAAATTGAGAGAGAAAGGGCTAAAGAACCAGAAGAGGACGCTCTGAAAGGTCTAGAGAAACCTATTTCTCCACTTAAAGTTGACTTGGAAAAATTACCATCGTCATTTCCTTAGAGACTCCAACAACAAAAGTTGGATAAAGAACTTTCAAAATTTATGGAAATTTTTAAGAAGCATGTAATTAATATTCCCTTTGCTGAAGCCTTAGAACAAATGTCAAGTTTTGTGAAGTTTATGAGGGATCTTAACAAAAAAAGAAAGTTTGAAGATAACGAGATTGTTGCACTTAGTGAGGAGTGTAGTGCTATAATTCAGAAAAAAACTTCCTGATAAGCTTAAAGGTCTATGTAGCTTCAGAATTCCATGTGCAATAGGAGACAAATTTTATGGGAATGCTTTATGTGATTTAGGTGCAAGCATCAACCTTATGCCATTATCAATATTTAAAAGATTGGGATTATGAGAAATATTCTCTACTATTGTAACTCTACAGTTAGCAGATCGTTCAATAACCTATCCTAAAAGAGTTATAGAATATGTCATAGTAAAAGTGGATCAATTTATCTTTTCTGTTGATTTCATTGTGCTAGATATGTAGGAAGATAAGGAGATACCTATCATTTCGGGGAGAACTTTCCTAGCTACAGGAAGAGCAATGATAGATGTGCAGAAAGAAGAATTAACTGTATGCGTCAATCATCGAAAAGTTACATTTAATATTTTCAAATTAATGAAATACCCTACAAAAGGTAAAGATGATGAATGTTATAGAGTGGATGTGATAAGATATTTAAGTGAATGTCATTTCAAAGCCACTTATGAAGAGAAATCTGAAATGAAAGAGTTGGAACATGAGCAAGAAGAGGAATTAGATCAACATGAAGATTTATATAAGGAAGATTCAAATTATGTTCGAGAAAGTTTTGATGTTTTGGGCATGATAGAAAAGATACATCTTTTTGTCCATCAATTGAAAAACTTCTTGAGCTTGAGTTGACGTTACTTCCTTAACATTTGAAGTATGCCTTTTTAGGTGATTCCTCAACATTACCTATTATAATTTCCTTAAAATTAACTACAAAAGAAGAAGAGAGTTTAATGAAAACTTTAAAGAATTAAAAGAAAGCTTTTAGATGGACAATTACTTACAGAAAAGGAATCAGCCCTTCAATTTGTATGGATAAAATTCATATGGAAGAGAACTGCAAACTTAGGGCTGATCCTTAAAAGAGATTAAATCCTGTTATGGAAGAAGTTGTCAAGAAAGAAATTTTTAAGTGGTTAGATGATGTAATTATCTACCGTATTTTAGATAGTGCATGAGTTAGTCTAATTCACTGTGTTCCTAAGAATGGAGGAGTGACTGTGACTTTAAATGAGCATAACAAGTTAATACCAATAAGACAAGTCATAGAATGACAAATATGCATTGATTATAGAAAACTAAATATCGCCACTAGGAAAGATCATATTCCACTGCTCTTTCTAGATCAAATGTTAGATAGAGTAGCTGGGCATAAATACACCAAATATAAATAGCTCCTAAGGATCAAGAGAAAACAATTTTTATCAGTCCTTATGGTACATTTGCTTTTAAAAGAATGCCTTTTGCTTTATGTAATGCACCTGCTACAATTCAAAGATGTATGATGGCTATTTTTGTGATTTAATTGAAAAAGGGATTAAAGTTTTTATGGATGACTTTTCAGTGTTTGTAACTTCATTTGAATCATGTTTAGAACATTTATCAAAAGTTCTTAAGTGATGTGAAGAAAAAAATTTAATCCTTACCTAGGGCAAATGCAAATTTATAGTAGTAGGAGGAATAGTTTTGGGACATCAAATTTCAGAAAATGGTATGGAAGGAAACCCTATAAAAATTCAAGTGCCACTAATTTACCTTACCCAATAAGTGTGAAGAAAATTAGGAATTTTTTAGGACATGTTGGATTCTACAGGCGGTATATTAAATATTTTTAAAAAATTGATAAGCCTCTATTCCATTTACATGAAAAAGATATAATTTTTAATTTTGATAAAGAGTGCTTAAAAGCTTTTGAATTATTAAAAGAAAAATTAGTCACTGCACCAATTATTATTTCACCAGATTGGGAAAACCTTTTCACTTAATATGTGATGCAAGTGATTATGTTATTGGAGCTGTTTTAGGACAAAAACATGATAAGATTTTCAAAGTTTTCTACTATGCTAGTAGAACTCTTAATGAAGCTCAAATTAATTATACCACAACTGAGAAAAAAGTTCTTAGTTGTAGTATATGCTTTTGATAAATTTAGATCATACTTTATTGGAACTAAATGTATTGTGTATACAGATCATTCTGCTATTAAGTATTTAATAAAAAAGAAGGATGCAAAATCAAGACTGATAAGATGGATTCTTCATTTGCAAGAATTTGACTTTGAAATAGTAGACAGGAGGGGAGCTGAGAATCAAAATGCTGATCATCTATCCAGGCTTGAATTAGAAAAACCACTCTGTTAAGAAAAAGAGATTAATGAACATTTTTCGGATGAGAAATTGTTCAATGCTAATGAGTGGGGTGTTCCATGGTATGCTGACATTGGGAATTTCATTGTTAGTGATATTACACCCTATGGAATGACATACCAACAGAAGAGGAAATTTTTATTTGAAGCTAAGACTTATTTTTGGGATGACCCATTTTTATATAAACAAGGAAAAGATCTTATTAAAATATGTGTGCCTTTAAAAGAAACTTATGAAATTATCCAAAAATATCATAACTCTGATTTTGGGAGACATTTTGGTGTTGATAAAACATCATACAAATTTTACAATCTGGATTTTATTGGCCTACAATCTTTAGAGATGTTAACACTTATGTTAAAACTTGTGATCAATGTCAACGAGTAAGCAATATTTCTAAGAGGAATGAGATGCCCCTCAATTATGTGTTAGAAGTTGAGATATTTGATGTTTGGGGATTAAGATTTTATGGGACCATTTTTACCATATATTAGAAATTTATATATAATCTTAGCAGTAGATTATGTATCCAAACGGATAGAAGTTATTGCTTTACCTTGATGTGATGCTTAAAGTGTTGCAAATTTATTAAGAACAAATATATTTTGTAGATTTGGGATGCCGAGAGTAATCATAACGGATGGTGGAAGTCAATTTAGAAATGCAATAATAGAGAAGTTATTAAAGAAATAACATATTAACCATAGAATTGTTACTGTTTATCATCCTCAGACACGTGGTTTGACTGAATTATCCAATCGTGAAATTAAAAGAATATTGAAAAAATTTGTAAATCCAACTAAAATGAATTGGTCAGTCAAACTTGACTATGCTTTGTGGGCTTATAGGACTGCCTACAGAACTCCTATAGGAATGTCCCCATATGGGCTAATATTTCAGACAGCATGTCACTTACCAGTTGAACTTGAGCATAAAGCATATTGGACTATTAAGAAATTTAATTACAATTTAAATGATGCTGGTAAGAAAAGACTATTGTAATTGAATGAGCTTGAAGAGATAAGGAATGAATCCTATGAAAGTGCTAAGGTTTATAAAGAAAAGATGAAGATGTGACATGGTCGGAGGATTCCTACTAAAAATTTTCAGTCGGGGCAACAAGTATTGCTTTATAATACAAGGTTAAGACTATTTCCAGGCAAACTTAAGTCCAGGTGGAAATGACTCAAATGGAGTCTTAGATATCGATCCCACAAGGAAGTTGGAAATGCCTATAAATAGTTCTTAAGATTATAATTATAAATTAATCTAAAAAAAGTAAAGTGCAAAGTTTGAATATTAACTACTAAAGTGAATGTTTTTTTAAAATACAGGTAAAAGACAAAGTTAACTAAACTAAAAACTAACATTCAAAAGTAGGATTACAAAAACTAAATGAAATTTTTGTTGACGGAAAGTTCAAATTTAAGAAAGTATCATTCCCCTTACAATGAGCATATGGATTGTGAAGAAATTAAAATCATTTAAAAAATATATATAGAAACTGTTTTGTGCCAAATAGGAGCAATCCTATTCTTTACCCTCTTCCGAGTGCTATAAAGAACATTGACTAATCCAGAGTTTGGTCCCTAATTCCATGGTTAGGCTGGGAGGATACCGACTGTTACTCTGGAGCTCCCACTACTCCCTCCCCTGAGGGCAAAAAATCTTGTAGTAGTTTTCAAGCAACTAAACCAAATTGGGGATTTTAATCTATTACTTTAAAATCTCCAATTCTGCATCCAACAAAGTTTATTTCTCTATTTATTTTAACTCAACTCCATGGATGACATACTATCCCATGAAATCAAATGTGATTTTCCTTATGTTGTAGAAATCATAGCCCTTTCTAAACATATGTTTCTCAACAAATTTTAACATTTCAATTGACCATATCAAAAAGTAAATGAAGATTGAAGTTCAAATCATCACAAATTATTAACATTTAAAATCGTAGAAAACAAAATTTCTTCTTCACAAAACCATATTTCAAAGTAGGAAGAAGGATAAAGAAGACTATTCAGAATTCATGAGAAAGATACGACAAAACACAAATTTCATATATAAAAACAAGTTTACAAAATAAAATAAATAAAAGACAAAACTTATCTCATAATCCTTCCCAAGCAAATCCCTAGAAGTTCTTTCTAGGTCTTTCTCTCTTTACAAACAATCTCAATTCTCTCTTAGAAGTGTAATAAAGAAGAAATCTCTCAGTTTTCCTCTCCTCTCACAAACCTAGAAGAAAATCATTATGCCCTTGACTTTCTCTCTATCTCTTCCTCTTGCCTTTCACGTTACCCCCTTTTTCTCTCTTTCATGTCACCCCAAACTCCTTGAAGTCTTCTTTTTTTATTAGGGGTTGCCTCCTTTCAAAAGGAATTCCAAATTCCCTCTAAAAGTTCCCTCCAAAAGTCAACTCTTTTGAATTAAAAAGGTGTCTCTCTTTGAAAATTAGCGCAAAATTTATCTCAAACCGTCTCAATTCGTAAAAAGTTGTCTCTGACACATCATGCGTCGAATTCCCAAATTTCACTATTTTGGCTCCAAATTGTCTTTTTTGCTACTTTTGCTCTAAATACCTAAAAATGTTATACCTGCAACAAAAACACAAAAATACCCTTCTTTAAAGTGCAATATCACCAAAAATAGGCATAAATTACATACTTAAAACAACATATTATTTTGGTGTATCAAAATCCTCAAAACTTAAATGTTACTTGTCATCAAGTGACTCTTTTATTACATAAAAGCATATAGCTTAGGGTACAGATCAACTCATAACTTCTATACTTTAGTTTAATAAATAAAATAGCAAAATTTTAAGAGAAACCTTTGATAATTTAGATTCAAACTCTAAGTCTAAGAGTATTTTGTAATCAAATTTAAGATTTCTGAATCTCTATTCATTTCAAGAAGAGTTAAAATTTGTCATATTAAAGATATTTAGAATATTCATATGAAAAAGAACTTCATGAAAACTTTACTAGTAATACTACTGATATTATAATACAAGTTTGGAAAATATAATAAAGCTCCTTCCTTAAGTTGATTCAAGTGAAGCTAATTTTTTATTAGACATTTTCTCAAGCTTCTCTTCACTTTATTTTTCTTTTTTTTTCTTTTCTTTTCTTTCTTTTTTTTTCTTGTAGGGTCTTTTTCAGCCCTTTCTTTTTTTTTAAGTGAGGATTACTATATCTGGATAGTCTTTAAAGGTTTTGAACTTCACTCTCCTCTTCTTAAAGTTAAAACTCCTTACCTTTCTTCACTTAATAAATTCATACGAGTATACAATTTTTCATAAAGTTTCATTCTTTTCTTCTTACATCAAACTCTAAAATTCTTAACACTTTAAAAATACAATTTTCGTTACTTTAAATAGAAAAACATAGTCATATCCTATGATACCAAATATCTTTAACTTTAGAATTGACCTTTCTTATTAAAAATTTTTACCTAAATTTACCATAATATTTATGAACATAAGTATAGTCATTTAAAGTTTAATCTCAATATCCCAAGTCATGTTAAATTAATTTTAAAAATATAGTTAATTGAGGACAAATAAAATTTAGTTTATTTCTTTTCAAAAGAAATTTTTCTTCTCCCCAAACTTAAGTTTTTAAGTAATTTTAAAAATATTTTAGTACAAAATTTGGTAGGAGAAAGAAAACAATAAATGCATGAAAATAAAAACTGACCTGTAGAGGATTTTTTATTATGAAACTTGGCTTTAATATACTGCAGGTACTAATACACCAAAAATATATGCATTTTAGACCCATATTTTACACCTATTTTTGATGATATTGCACTTTAATGGAAGGTATTTTGATGTTTTCTTGCAGGTTGTTGAATTTTTAGGGCTTAAAGCAAAAAGGAATAAAAAATGATGAAATTTGGAGTAAAAATGACATTTTTGAAGAAATGCTCAGCGTCGACAATGCCGAGGGCAGCACCAACGGCGCAGAACAAATTAATGTGGAAATTTTTTACTCAACGCCGATGGTGCCAGACTAGCGCTGATGGCGCCAAAGGGGGTGCAGACCCCCTTCTAAAAGGTTCGATGTATTTGGACAATTTTTTGAAGAGTTTTTGGAGGCATCTCTTGGAGAACCAACCTTGGGCTCTATTTGGGGTCGAATTTCATCAAAACAGCGCTCCTCTACGTTTTTCACTCATCTACTTTCATTTTTTGCACATCATTCCATTCCACATCTATATTGGAGTCAATTAGTGATTTTTCTTTCATAATTTAGAGTTTTTGTAGTGAGATTTAGTGTGAAACTTTCTGTAAGAGTTTTGGAGAATGAAAAAAGTGAGAGATATCTTCTTCCCGCATTTCTAAGGAAAGACTACAAAAAAGTTGCATTGAGAAAGAGTTTTTAGATAAGTATTGTTTGTTTATCAGTTTTGTATGAACTTTCTTTTATATATGAAATTTGTGTTTTGTTATTTCTTTCTCAAGAAGTCTGAGTAGTTCCTTCTATCTTTCTCCCAACTCTGAGATATGGTGAAATGAAGAGATAATATGAATGTGTCAATATTAAATTGTAAAATAAATTGTGTTGATTTTTCAACTCCGAACTTAATTTACTTTTCGATCTAGCCAATTGAATTGTTAAAATGTGTCGTGAAACATATGCTCTGGGAAATAGAGTATGAGTTTTACAACAAAGTAAGGATCATATTTGATTCTATGAAAGAGAATATTGTTTATGGAATTAAGTGCAAATAAATAGGGAAATTTTTTTTATTGGTGTAGAATTGGAGAACCTTCAGGGTGACAGACTAAAATCTTCAATTCAATCTTAGTGTTTAAAAATTAAAGTGAGAGATAGCCTTTAGGTGAAGGGAAGTGGGAGCTCTAGAGTGGGAGCCAGTATCCTCCTAGCCTAGCCACGAATTTAGGGACTAAACACTGAGATTAGTCAATGATTTTCTATCCACTTTATCAAGGTAGAGAATTAAAATTGCTTATATTTGACACAATACATATTATGAACATTTATCTCATCTCATTTTACCATAGCCTCATTGTAGTGGGAAGGATGTTTTTTCACATAAGAATCTCTATTACATAAACATAGTTAATAGATTAGTATTTACTCTTTAAAATTTTGCATATTTGATTTGGTAAAAGTTTAGAAATTTAATTTTGATTACATCTCAACAACTGAAATTAGTGACAGTGATTTTGATTGACTTTCTGTGAATTTCCTAGCAAATTTGTCATTTCCAATTTAAACATTTCCCGTAAGATCGATATTTGGAGCTTAAATAGAAAGTCCATTATTACTTAATAACGATACGTATACTTGTGTAGAATTCGAATATTAATTGATTATATTTAATTAAATTTTACACAATCTATCGTAACAAAAAAAGTCGGATCNATTTTTAAAATTTTGCATATTTGATTTGATAATAGTTTAGAAATTTAATTTTTATTACATCTCAACAATGGAAATTAGTGACAGTGATTTCAATTGACTTTCTGTGAATTTCTTAGCAAATTTATCATTTCTAATTTAAACTGACAGTGATTTCAATTGACTTTCTGTGAATTTCCTAGCATATTTGTCATTTCTAATTTAAAACTTTCATGAAGGATCAATATTTGGGGCTTAAATAGAAAGTCCATTATTACTTGATAACGATACGTATACTTGCANTTTAAAACTTTCATGTAGGATCAATATTTGGGGCTTAAATAGAAAGTCCATTATTACTTGATAACGAGACGTATACTTGCATAGAATCTGAATATTATTTGATTATATTTAATTAAATTTTACACAATCTATCGTAACAAAAAAAGTCGGATCAAGTTTTTGGCGCCGTTGCGTGGGGTAGGTAACCGTTGAATTAAATAGTTTTGATAAATTAGAAAATTTAGAGATAATATATATAACATAAAAAAATTATTATTATTAAGAAAAAATTAAAAATCAAAAATCCAAAAAGAAATATTTTTATTAGAGTGTTTTACTTTGCTTACTTTATTTGTTTATGCGAAATATTGNGAAAAATTTAAAAATAAAAAATCCAAAAAGAAATATTTTTATTAGAGTGTTTTACTTTGCTTACTTTATTTGTTTATGCGAAATATTGGATCTGAAGGTTTAGCACCTTACGATTCAGAATTAGAACGTACTATTAAAAAAATTCAAAAACAACAAAGAGAAATTAAAAATTTACTAGAAATGGCAAATAACTTAGATAATCTAATAAATGAAAATCGACAAAGACCTTTAAAAGATTATGCGAATCCGACAGCAGATGAACTTCACTTGACTATTCAAAATCCTGATGTTGCTGCTAATTCATTTAAGCTTAAACCTACTATTATCCAAATGATACAAAATAATTAGTTTGGAGGATCACCTACTGAAGATCCTAACTTACATCTTGCTAATTTTCTTGAAGTTTGTGCTATATTTAAATATGACGAAGTGTCTAATGATGTTATTAGGCTTAGACTTTTTCCTTTTTCATTAAGGGATAAAGCCAATGCTTGACTAAATTCGTTAGCAACTGGAACTATTAGAACTTGGGGAGAAATATCACAAAAATTCTTGGTTAAATATTTTCCACCCTCGAAAACCACTAAGCTTAAAAATGATATTACATCTTTTTGTTAGTTTGAAGGGGAATCGATATATGAAGCCTGGGAAAGATNGAGCAGATGAACTTCACTTGACTATTCAAAATCTTGATGTTGCTGCTAATTCATTTAAGCTTAAACCTACTATTATCCAAATGATAAAAAATAATCAGTTTGTAGGATCACCTACTGAAGATCTTAACTTACATCTTACTAGTTTTCTTGAAATTTGTGTTACATTTACATATGACGAAGTGTCTAATAATGTTGTTTGGCTTAGACTTTTTCCTTTTTCATTAAGGGATAAAGCCAAGGGTTGGTTAAATTTGTTAGCACCTAGATCTATTAAAACTTAAGGAGAACTATCACAAAAATTCTTGGCTAAATATTTTCCACCCTAAATATTTTCCACCCTAAAAATGATATTACATCTTTTTATCAGTTTGAAGGGGAATCAATATATGAAGTCTGGCAAAGATTTAAAGATCTTCTTAGAAAATGTCCACATCTTGTTTTACCAGGTTAGTTAATAATTCAAACATTTTACAATGGATTAGTAGGATCACTGAGATCTATTATAGATGGCTGCTGCAGGTGGTCATTAATGTCAAAATCTTTTGATGAAGCATATTCTTTAATTGAAGAAATGACTACTAATAATCTTTAATGGCCCTCTAAAAGGGTAAATCCTAAGAGAGTAGCTAGTATTCATGATTCTGATGGAATGTCTATTTTGGCATCTCAAATTGATGCTATTTCTAAAAAGATTGATCAAATGGGAATGAATTATTCTCAAGCACCCCCAGTATTAGAGGAGAATTCACTAGGACAGATTATTGATACTCAATCATCTTATGAAACTTTAAAAGCTATAATTAATCAAAATAATAATCCCTATTCTAATTATTTTAACCCTGGTTGGAAAAATCACCCTAATTTTAGTTAGAATAATTATAATAATTCGGTGAATCCATCTAAAAATCTGAACAATCAAGGAAATCCTATTTTTTGACCTTATTATCCTCTGGATTTAACTCCAACCCTAACCCACAAGTTAAGGAAAAGAAGTTGATGATGGAAGAAGTAATGTGAATATTGAGAAATCAAATACAAAATCAAGGGGTTGCTACTAGAAATATTGAAAATCAATTAGGACATATTCCTACTGCACTTAGTAATAGACCTTCTGGAATTCTTTCAAGTACTGTGGAAGTTAATCCAAAAGATCAAAATAAAGAGCAAATTAAAGTATTCAATTACAAAGTGGAAAAAAATTTGAAATAAGGATCCAAAGAGAAACTGAAGTTGATGAAAAAAATGAAGAAATGGAAAATGATCAACAGGAAAATGAACAAACACAGAGCTCTGTAAAAAAAGCATTACCTCCATTTCCTAAAAGACTGAAACAGAAGAATAAAGATAAACAATTTACAAAAATTTTTAAAATCCTTAAGAAGTTAACGATAAATATTCCTTTTGTTGAAGCTTTGGAACAAATACCAAGTTATGTTAAATTTTATGAAGGATGTATTAAACAAGAAAATGAATTTTACATATCATGAGATCGTTACACTTAGTGAAGAGTGCAGTGCTATTATTCAGAAAAAGCTTCCTAAAAAATTAAAAGATCCTGGTAGTTTTACTACACCTTGTGTAATCGGAGAAAATTTTTACGAAAAAAATTTATGTGATTTAGGAGTGAGTATCGATCTTATGCCTTTATCATTTTTTAAACGTTTAGATTTGGGAGAAATTTCCCCTACTACTATAACTCTTCAGTTAGTTGATTGATCAATAACTTATTCAAAAGGAGTTATAGAAGATGTGCTAGTAAAAGTGGATAAATTTATTTTCCCTGTAGACTTTTAAAGGAGTTATAGAGGATGTATTAGTAAAAGTGGATAAATTTATTTTTCCTGTAGACTTTATAGTATTGGATATGGAGGAAGACAAAGGATTCTCATTATTTTAGGGAGACCATTTCTTACAACAGGGAGAGCTATAATAGATGTGCAAAAAGGAGAATTAATGATGAGAGTTAATGATCAGGAAGTGAAATTTAATATAGCAAAAGCTATGAAATATCCTGCAATAGAAAAAGATAATGAATGTTTCAACAAAAGCTATGAAATATCCTGTAATAGAAAAAGATAATGAATGTTTCAGGATGGAAGTAGCTGATTATGTAAGTAATGAGCATATTAAGAATGAATTTGAAGATAAATTAAAGCAAGGATAAATTTTTGATACTAAAAATGAAGTAAAAGAAGAAGATTTATATTATATTCAGTGCAAATTTGAAGCATTAGACTTGCTGGAAAATGATAGTAAAAATCTTATTCCTTCAAGTATTAAGCAACATGAACTTGAGTTGAAGATATTACCTGCCCATTTAATATATATATATATATTTAGGAGAGTCATCTACATTGCCTGTTAGTATATCTTCTGAGTTAACTGAAATTCAGAAACAAAAGTTGATAGAGATATTGAAAAAGTATAAAAAGGCTTTTAGATGGACTTTAGCAGATATTAAAGGAATTAGTCCTTCAATTTTTATGCACAGAATTTTATTAGAAGAACAGTATGAACCTAAAGCGGATCCTTAGAGAAGATTAAACCCAATAATGAAAGAAGTTGTTAAAAAAGAGATTTTAAAGTGGTTAGATGCTAGAATTATATATTCTATTTCAGAAAGTGCATGGGTAAGCCCAATTCACTATGTTCCGAAGAACGGAGGAGTGACTGTCGAATAAAATGAGAAAAATGAAATAATACCAATAAGACAAGTAACTGGTTGGTGAATTTGTATTGACTATAGAAAACTATATATGGCCACCAGAAAAGATCACTTTCCTTTGCCCCCCTTTCTAGATCAAATGTTGGATAGATTGGCTGGGAACATATACTATTGCTTTTTAGATGGATATAACAGATATCACCAAATTCCATTTTCTCTAGAGGATCAAGAGAAAACAACATTTACAAGCCCATATGGAACATTTGCTTTTCGTAGAATGCCTTTTGGACTACGCAATACACCTACAACATTTCAAAGATGCATGATGTCAATTTTTAGCAATTTTATAGAGCATGGAATAGAAGTGTTTATGGATGATTTTTCTGTATTTTAGACTTCATTTGAGTTATGTCTTAATAATTTAGAAAAAGTTCTAGAGATATGTGAAAAAATCAAACTAGTCTTAAATTGGGAAAAATGTCAATTTATGGTTGCAGGTGGTATTGTTCTTGGGCATAAAATTTCTGAAAAAGGCATGGAAGTAGATCTTGCAAAAATCCAAGTTATAGAAAAATTATCACCTTCTAACATTATTAAAAGGGTGAGAAGTTTTCTGAGACATGTTTGTTTTTACAAGCGCTACATAAAAAAAATTTCAAAAATAACTAAACCCATATGCCAACTTTTAGAAAAAGATACAAAATTTGATTTTAATGAGGAATGCATAACATCATTTGAATTATTACAGAAAAAATAAACACTGCATCTATAATAGTACCACCTGACTGGGAAAAACCATTTAAAATAATGTGTGATGCTAGTGATTATGTTATTGGGGTTGTATTAGGACAAAGGCACGACAGAGTTTATATAGTATATATTATGCTAGTAAAACTCTAAATAATGCTCAAATTAATTATACTACTACTGAAAGAGAGTTATTAGTTATTACAATGCCATTGATAAATTTATACCATATTTAATTGGAATAAAATGTGTAGTGCATCCGGATCATTCTGCTATTAAATACTTATTGCAAAAGAAGGATGCTAAACCAAGATTAATTAGACTAAATGTATAGTGCATACAAATCATTCTACTATTAAATACTTGATGCAAAAAAAAGATACTAAACCAAGATTAATTAGATGAATACTTCTATTGTAAGATTTTGATTTTACTGTGGTAGATGGAAAGAGAAATGATAATCAAATAGCTGATCATTTATCTAGAATAGAAATAGAAATATTAACTAATTTTAAAAATGATAATCAAATAACTGATCATTTGTCTAGAATAGAAATAGAAATATTAACTAATTTTGGAAGTAAAATTTTAGAAAATTTCCCTGATGAACATTTATATAGTATTGATGAAATATATATACCGTGTATGCTGATATAGTAAACTATATTGTAATTGACATTCTACCACATGATATCAAGAATCCACAATTAAGGAAATTTATCTATGATTTGAAAGACTATTTTTGGGATGAACCATATTTATATAAACAATGTAAAAATTTAATTATTAGAAGATGTGTGTCTTATGAAGAAACTTAACAAATAATTGAAAAATGTCATGATTCTGAAATTGGAGGACATTTTGGAATAAATAAAACTGTATATAAAATTTTGCAAGCTGGATTTTATTGGCCTACTATTTTTAGAGATGTTAATGAATATATTAAAACATGCGATCAATGTAGGAGAGTAGGAAATATTTCTAGAAGAAACAAAATTCCTCTAAATTACACATTGGAAGTTGAAATTGCAAGTAGGAAATATTTCTAGAAGAAACAAAATGCCTCTAAATTACACATTAGAAGTTGAAATTTTTGATGTGTGGGGATTAGACTTTATGGGACCATCATGCCTTCATTTGGAAATTCTTATATATTACTTGATGTTGATTATATGTCTAAGTGGATTGAAGGTATTGTTGTGCCTAGATGTGATGCTTGGAGTGTTTCTAAATTTTTAATTAAAAATATTTTTACAAGATATGGAATGCCTGAGAGTAATCATTACTGATGGAGGATCTAATTTCAGGAATAAGAGAATCAAAAAATTAATCAAGAAATATGATATAATGCATATATTCTCTGCTGCTTATCATCCTCAAACTAGTGGTCTAGTAGAACTATCAAATCATGAAATTAAATGGATTTTAGAAAAAGCTGTAAATCCTTATAAATTGGATTGATCTGCTAGACTAGATACTGTATTATGAGCATACAAAACTCCTTATAAAAATTCTATAGGAATGTCTCCATACAGATTGATTTTTGGGAAAACATGTCATTTACCAGTAGGATTGGAACATAAAGCTTTTTAAGCTATTAAAGAATTTAATTTTAATTTAAAGGATGCTGGTGAGAAAAGGTTTTTGCAACTCAAAAACTTGAGGTGATTAAAAATGAAGCACATGATAATGCGAAAATCTATAAAGAAAAAAAGAAAATATGACATGATCAGAAGATTATTAAGAAGAAATTTAAACCTGAATAAGAAGTTATACTATATAATACAAGATTGAGATTATTTCTAGTAAAATTAAAATCCAGATGGTTATGACCTTTTAAAGTGATTAAAGTCTATCATTATGGAACTCTTGTTATTAAAGATCCTAACACTTGAAAGATATTTAAAGTTAATGGGCATCATTTGAAACATTATTATGAAGGGCACATACCTCAAAAATGGTATTTAAAGTTAATGGGCATTGTTTGAAACATTATTATGAAGGGCACATACCTCAATTTAAAGAAGTTTTAATGTTAAGTCAACCCAACTAAACAAATGGTATGTCGGGCTGACGACGTTAACCAAGCGCTTTGTGGGAGGCAACCCATACTTATATTGTTATGTAGTACTATTCAGTTTGTTAAGTGTCTTATATATTAGTAGATAATAATCCTACACAATTACATTTATTATAAATTAAGTCAAAATATTGGTATTGGAGGAAAATTTTGAATCAAATTGAATAAAAAAATGAAAATCATAATTTTAGCCATTGGGGCCGACAACGCCGGAATGGGAGCCGACGACGCCCTAGATAACGAAAATCAGTGTCAGCAGTGCCAATCGGGAGCACTGACGGCGCTGAGTGTGGTTGGACGGTTTTAAACTACTTTTAGCGGGTTTTGGCGTGATTTCACTTCATAATAACCACCGATACAAGTTTAAAAAGGCCTAGAAACATCCTTGGACACCTAGTAACTTCCAATTTTTGGATTCCATGGCTTCCAATTCAAAAAATACTTTGAAGTATGGAGTTTTCAATAAAAGAAAGTTTATTAGTTTCGGCACGTAGTGATTATACGATAAAGTTATTACGAAGAGGAGATTGATCAAGGAAAGAGGATTTATTAATCATGTAGTGATCAATCCTACTGTTCCGATTGATAAAAACATTCTGCAAAGGCATTGGGAAATTCTGTGTTACACTACATCTGCGGTTGTTGTATCTGTGGTGAAAAAAATTTATGAAAACTTACATGGAATTACTCAAGATGTTGTCTTCGTATGAGATAAGGCTGTGCCATTTACTCCTGCAAGGATTAATCAATTGTATATGATATATAACATTCCAATTTGTCAATATACAAATTTCATTCATACACGAGATTTGATGTAAGACGTGTATAATCTTTTGACGGATGAAAGTGATATGTGGGAGATACGAGATGAAGGATATGTTAGTTTCTCCACTTCATTACTTAATCTAATTTGGAAGCAATGACATTTCTTTATTGCTGCAAAAGTACTCCTTACTATGAAAATTAGTAGAGTCACCAAAGAATTTGCTATTTTAAATTACTGCATTCAAATGGAAAAACCCATTAATATAGGGTCTATTATATTTAAATCTATTATGGGTATCCTTACTAATGGACCCATTTATGGACTTGGGCATCCATCTACCATCTTTTTGATTTGCAGTCAACCCTAAGTTCCATATGAAAGTTGGGAAAAGACTTCATTACCTTCGGAGCCCATGAATCCTATAAATGAGAATTATTGTGGAAATAGAAATGAAGTATTAGAAGCCATCATAGATCAATCTTCACATGTTTGAACTCCAATAATACCAACCAATAGTTGGAAGTTTGCTTGTTTCGGAAAATAAATTAAAGAAAATTGAAAGGAAACTTCAGAACATTATGAATGTAGTAGGAGATCTTAAATACATTTTTGATCACCTAGATTGGAGAATGAAAGAAAATTTTGATCACTCTAGAACTTTTGAAGTAGGATTAGTTTGAATGTTTAAAGAAAATGGTTAGATTGAAGAAAATTTGACAGATCAATTCCCGTACCGATCCTTCTACAACTTATATGTTCATTACAAATCTATGAGAGATATCAGAGGAGGTGAAAACACTGAAGAAGAGGCGTAATAATTAAAGACTTTAAATTCTCTATCTATTTTATAACATTATATATATTTAGTGTAATTGTGTGGATTTAATTTGGTTTGGTTTGTTTTTTTTTGCTTTAGAATTCTGAACTTTGATTGTGTGTATAGTTTTGTGACAGCGTTTAGTGTTGTGGCTTGATTTTGATGCTGATTTATAATTAGTTTGTTTAATATGTGTGATTGTGTAATTAAAAAATGTGTTTGTAAAAATTGTACTTTCATATATAAAAGTTAGTTTGTTGTTGTTTGTGAAAATTCATGTTAGTGAAATGTTTTGTTTAGTGAACTATTGTTAGATAAAAATTTGTGTTTAAAATACTAAAAATTTTGGAGTAATTCGACAGGAAATTGAAAATTAAAAAAAATCAAAATATGAATTTTTCGGGCCTTCATCGCCGACGGCGCCCTCGACCCGACAACAGATTTTAACCCCTAAAAATTCACAATTTTTACTGTGGCCACCATTTTTACGCTTAAGTCATCTTCAACCCTTGGTTTGGGTGGCTAGGGCTTGATTGTGGTCGAATTTGAGGCGATTTAGAGGCTAAAAAACTTCAGATTTCATCTTCTCTAGGTAAGAGCTACACGTTAAACCGAAATTTTTTTGATTTTCACTAAGGATTTATCTCACATTGCATGGATCCGAAAATATGAGAAATTTTTTGAGAAATTTTTGAGAAAATCCTTTGGTGATGAACTCTTACATAGTGATTTGAAGTTTAAAATGTTTTACATTTTGATTTTTGGAATTTTAGAATTATTTCTGATTTTTCAAAAATTTCTAGATTTCCTATGACACCTAGATCGAGCAAAAGGAAAGTAGAATATGACGAGCAGAGATTTGTTAGCTTAATAGCCAGTGCTCAATTTCATAGCATTTGTGAAAATAAGAAAGTAATTCAGGATCGAGGTTTTAAAAATCCAGGAGGAGAAGTTGAACTTTTGATTATTGCTCGACAATGGGAAAACTTCTCCTATTTTACTGTTGATGCGACAGCTGGGATTGTAATGGAATTTTATGCCAACCTTCTTGAAGCTTCTGATGATTACGTATTTTTTCGTGGAAAAATGGCTGAATTTACTCCAAATAAAATAAATGAGTTTTATTCTATAAAAGATGTGTATAGATGCCAGTATCATTCATTTTTTATTACAGATCAGGCTTTAGATGAAGTTATTTCTTTTCTGACTAGTGAGAAAGGGGCTTGGAAAATAAAATGGAGTTAAAGTTAACTTTCCCCTTATTAGTTTAAATGTAGTATCTAAGGTCTGACATTATTTTATTTCTGGAAGAATGATTCCGATGAACCATCATAGTGAGGTGGCCAAAGATAGAGCCATCCTGAACTACTGTATTCAGCAAGTTATGGACATAAATGTGGGCTATATTATTTATATGAACACTCGATATATTGCTATGGGAGAGACTTTTGGTGTATTGGCACACCCTGCTCTTATTTACACACTTTGTGAGCAGGTAAGAGTTGATTTTAGACCTGATGAGGAGAGGATTGAGCCTCAGAGACTTATTGGGCCTGCAAACATCAAGACTTATGAATCTCATGTTGACTGGAGATCTGGCAGTAAGGCTAGAGATACTCTTTCTACTTCTAGGGATATTCCTTCTACTTCTCATGGACCTACTTCTAGTGACCCCAACAACAGAGAACTTTCAGATCAGATGATGATACAACATGGAGATATTTTGAGGATGGATTATAAGATGCATAATATGGAAGCCAGAAATGCTCACACTAATGATTTGATTCAGAAAAAAATTGAGTATGATGCTGCTTATGATGATGCTTTAGTTAGATACCTGAGGGGAGAACATTCAATTCAGTTCTCTGTTCACCCTGTGTTTACTCCATATCTGCAACAGAAGTTGGATATAGATGAAGATGAAGATGATATTGACTAGTGATCTTTTTGTTTGCTTGTTTGTGTTTGTACTATGTGATTGTATTGTTTGTGTTATGATGTTGTTTAGATTTTGTTTATTATGTTATGTGAAACTGTAATGTGGAAGACTGTTTTCATTTTTAGAATTTAGTTTAGTTCTGTTGTTATTTTCAGCACTTTGTTCTGTTTTGTGATTAGCTCTTTCTCAGCAAATTCTATATGTATTATGTGCAATTTAATATTTTTAGCCTTGTAGTTTTCATTTTAGTACCTGCAGTATTTTCAAAATTTATGTTAAAAAATCAGAATCTCCAACAGGTATAAATTTTGTTTTATGTATTTAATGATTTCTTTTACCCTTCATTTTTAAAGCTCTTCATGTAAAAATCTTTTAAAAATTTAAGTTTGGGGGGAGGGGGGAGAAGAAGAAAAATCTTTTTTAGAAAGAGAGAAAGAACTTAATTTTATTTGCCCTCACTTAATTATATTTTCAAAATTTTAAATTTAACATGACCTTTGGTATTAGAGGTTAACTTTGGATAACTATATTTATGTTTCTAAATATATAGTAAATTTAAGTAAAAATTTTCAATAAAAAAGGTTAATTCTAGGGGCTAAGATATTTGGTAAAAGAGAATAAGACTATGTTTTTCTATTTTTAGTAAAGGAAATTTGTATTTTTGAAGTATTAAAAATCTTAAAAGATTCATGTAAAAAGAAAAGAATTAAACTTTATGAAATCTTTAAGTTAATATAAATTTGTTAAGTGAAGAAATGTAAAAAGTTTTTAACTTTAAGAAGAGGATAGTGAAGTTCAAAATCATTAAAGGCTATCTAGATTTAGTAATCCTGATATATAAGAAAAAAGAGAAGAAGAGAAAGAAAGAAAAGAAAAGAGGGATTAAAAGTAATCCTGAAAAGAAAATAAAACGAAAATATATATATATGTGGAGAAGCTTGAGGAGATGTCTAATTAAAAATTGGCTTCACTTGAATCAACTTAAGGAAAAAGTTTGGTGACACATTTTCTAAACTTTTTATTTTAATGTTAACTTAATTATTAATAAAGTTTTATGAAGTAACACATTTCCTAAACTTTTTATTTCAATGTTATCTTATTTATTAATAAAGTTTTATGAAGTTCTCTTTCATATGAATTTGTTAAGTGACTTTAATATAACAAATTGCAATTTTTCTTAAAACAAATAGAGGATCAGAAACCTTAGACATAATTATTGAATATCTTTACACCTTTAGTATTAATTAGAGTTGTTTTGAATTTTTCTTAAGTTATACTATTATATTTGAAAAACTAAAATATGGAAGTCTAAAAGTTAAGGTCTTTATCATAAGTGATATTTTTTATGTAGTAAAGGAGTTACTTGAGGACAAGTAACATGTAAGTTTGGGGGATTTTGATACACCAAAAATATATGCATTTTTAGACCCATATGTTAGACCTATTTTTGATGATATTGCACTTTAATGGAAGGTATTTTGATGTTTTCTTGTAGGTTGTTGATTTTTAGGACTTAAAGCAAAAAGAAAGCAAAAAGGATGAAATTTGGAGTCAAAATGATGTTTTTGAAGAAATGCTCAGCGTCAGCAGCGCCAAGGGTTGCGCCGACGACACAAAACAAATTAACGTGGAGATTTTTTTACTAAGCGCCGACAACGCCAAAGGTGGTGAATACCCTATTTCTAGAAGGTTCAATGTATTTGGACAATTTTTTGAAGAGTATTTAGAGGCACCTCTTGGAGAACTGACATTGGGCTCTATTTAGGGCTAAATTTCATGAGAAACAGCGCTCCTCTACGTTTTTCATTCCTCTACTTTCATTTTTTGCACCATATCATTCCATTCCACTTCCATATTGGAGTCAATTAGTGATTTTGCTTTCATAGTTTAGAGTTTTTGTTGTGAGATTTAGTGTGAAACTTTTTGTAAGAGTGTTGGAGAATGAGAAAAGTGAGAAATATCTTCTTCCTGCATTTCTAAGGAAAGGCTACAAAGGATTTGCTTTGAGAAAGAGTTTTCAGATAAGTATTGTTTGTTTATCAGTTTTGTATGAACTTTCTTTTATATATGAAATTTTTTGTTTTGCTATTTCTTTCTCATGAAGTCTGAGTAGTTCTCTTTATCTTTCTCCCTACTCTGAGATATGGTGAAATGAAGAGATAATATGAATGTGCCAATATTAAATTATAAAATAAATTTTGATAATTTTTCAACTCCGAACTTAATTTACTTTTCTATCTGGTCAATTGAGTTACTAAAATGTGTTGTGAAACATATGATACGGGAAATGGAGTATGAGTTCTACAACAGAGTAAGGATCACATTTGATTCCATGAAGGAGAACATCCTTTATGGAATTAAGTGCAAATAAATAAGGAAATATTTTTTGTTGGGTGTTGAATTAGAGAACCTTTAGGGTGACAGACTAAAATCTTCAATTCAGTCTTAGTGTTTAAAAAATGAAGCGAGAGCTAGCCTTCAGGTGAATGAAGGTGAGAGCTCTAGAGTGCGAGCCGATATCCTCCTAGCCTAGCCACGGGTTTAGGGACTAAACATTGAGATTAGCCGATGATTTTATATGCACTGTATCAGGGTAGAGAATTAAAATTGCTCCTATTTGGCATAATACAAATTATAAACATTTATCTCATCTCATTTTACCATAGCCTCATTGTAGTGGGAAGGATGCTTTTCACATAAGAATCTCCGTTACATAAACTTAGTTAATAGACTAATATTTACTGTTTTAAATTTTGCATATTTGATTTGATAATAGTTTAGAAATTTAATTTTGATTACATCTCGGAAATTAGTGACAGTGATTTCAATTGACTTTCTGTGAATTTCTTAGCAAATTTATCATTTCTAATTTAAACTGACAGTGATTTCAATTGAGTTTCTGTGAATTTCCTAGCAAATTTGTCATTTCTAATTTAAACCTTCATCGTAGGATCAATATTTGAGGCTTAAATAGAAAGTCCATTATTACTTGATAACGATACGTATACTTGCGTTGAATCTGAATATTAATTGATTATATTTAATTAAATTTTACACAATCTATCGCAACAAAAAAAGTCAGATCAGGTACTAACTTTAAAAAAATACATACAGACTTTAATGAATTAAATGAGACATAATATATTCTAAAGAATTTGCTGTGAATTAAATATAAAAATATGAAAAATGAAAAACAAAAACTGAAAATATAAAAATGCAAGAAAAGTAAAAATTTTCTGTTACTATTAAATTTTCAGTCCATAACACAAATAAAAGTATTTACTTCAACAGTTCCCAAATGAAAATACATCACAATACATTCACAAATAATGAACAAACATCAAAACAAACTAGACTAGACTCATAAAAATATCACTCTTCATCACCTTCCTCATCATCATCATCTTCTTCTTCTTCCTCATCTTCATCATGTATAGGAACATAAGGAGTGAAATTGGGGCAAGGAAGAAATTCCACACTGGGCTCACCCCTAAGATGTCTTACCATAGAATTATCAAAATATATATCATGCTGAACTCTCCTCTACTGATGTTCATCATTTTAAGTATTTCTTGCTCCAATTTCTCCAATCTAACTCTGTATATTAATTATGACCATTTGTTGAATCATAAGTTGGCCCATAATGCTTTCTAGTGATGCCGAGAGAGAAGTAGATGCTCTTGTAGCTGATGTAGAGGGTCTATCCTTTCTACCATCTCTAAATTAAACAAATGATTCCAGTCTCTGAATCATATGCCTCCTAATAGGATTTTGTGGTTGTAGTCTTTTTTCATTTCTATGGGACTTTAGTCCTACTTGCTCACATAAAGCAAAAATTAGGACATGATATCCCAAACCACTAGCTTTAACTATGAGTGCATCGACATTTATTGCTTTCATGTTCTGAATGCATTAGTTCAACATCGCTCTATCTTTTGTCACATTAGCAAGATGATTTGTTGGTAAAAACTTAGTAGAAATGAAGTGATGCCATATCTTTGACTGACTAATCAACATGGAAGCAGAGAAGTTAAGTATTTTGTTATTCTTAATCTTCCATTCCCCTTTTCATCAGTAAAAAAGGCAATCACTTCATCCAGTGATGAATCACTCATCACGAATGTAGCGTACTCATCATGATATATATTCCTTAGCCCATAATAAGTATTGATATAATCAGCAGTAAATTCTACTTGCTTACCTTTAACCAAGATGTGATCACCCTCAGTGAACCTCAGGCTAGCATAGAACTCCCGAATCATGGGGACAATTGCTACTGCAGTAAAGTAGAAGAATCTTTCTCAGTTTGTAGCTAGGATCAACCTTTCGATCTCGCCACCTGAGTTTGCAAACGCTCGTTCTTGGATCAATCTTCTGGTCTCCATTTGAGTATTATAACTATGTTAGGCCTTGAAATTAATGAATCTTCGTGCATCAAAATCCTCAGATGACCTTCCTCTTTTCACTCGGGGAGCCATTTGAAAATCTATGAAAATCCAAATAAATTCCAAATAAATTACTAAATAAAAATTCTAACTTCTCAAGAAAGATTATTTGGTAAGAAACTTTTCACCATGAGTTTTCTTCAAGATTTTTATCAAAAATTCCAAATTTTGGATCTTCCATAATGTAGGAAAAATCCATGGTGAAAATCAAAAAATTTCTAAGTTAAAGTGAAGCTCTTACCAAGAGAAGATGAAATCTATGATTCTTGGCCTCCAAAATCTGCTCTATCGCCCTCAATGTAAAGCCCTAGGTCAAGGTTTAGAGGTAGGAGACTGCCCAAGCAGTGAAAATGGAGCTTGTCAGTGTGATTTCATGATTTTATAGGCAATCAGGCGTGTTTAGGTTTTTTTCGCATCATGCGCCAACGCTCTGTAAAATGGTGAATCATGTGCCATTCTGGTGCATCATGCACCAAAGCACAAATTCACCAGATTTTGATTTTTTGTGGAAATCTGCTCCGTACCGCTTTACATCAACCTCTAATTAACTCAATGATCATTTCTTAACATAGATAAACATTATTCTAACAACAAACTTTCACAAAAAAACATAAAACTCACTTATATATATATAAAATTAGCGCTATTACAAGCTAACATTTATTAAGCCAACAAACATCAAATTTATTGTTTTAAAGTAAACCAAACATCCTAACACTGAAATCTAAATATCTAAATACAAAACATAAATATAGATAAAGTTCAAAAATTGTAGTAAATACAATCCAAAACAATAAGGTAACTAAAACAAACAATACTAACAAAACATTTCATGCATAAACTAAGTTCAAATATCTTCTTCCTCTCGTCCTCCTGGATATCTCCCATAGATTTGTAGTGCACATACAGATTGTAGAAGGGTCGGTAAGGAAACTCATCAGTCGAATCCTCCCCATTCCAAGCATGTTTCTTAAACATATACACTAAACCATCTTCAATACGACCAGTATGTTCAAAATGTTCTGTCAATCTCCAATCCAGATGACATAACATTTTAGAAATATTTCCAATTACATGCATTAGAATCTGCACCTCTTTTTCTATCTTCTTGATCTTCTTCAAAAGTGCATTTGAATTAAAGTAAGGCTGAATAGGTGATGAATTCTGGGATTCCTGATCCATCAGTACATTCATATTGTTTTCATCCCCATTCCAATACAACTGCAATAGACTTCTAGATCCATCGGCTTCCATGGAAGAAGCACTTTTTCCCAACTTTCATAAGGTAGTTGAGATTGACTGCACAGTAGGAAAACAATAGATGGATGTTCAAGCCCAGTTGTAGGCCCATTCACAATCAAACTCAAAATCAATTTCACAATAATGGCTCCAATATCTTGGTGAAAGGAGAAAAATTTCCCCAGCAGAGTTGTCAGAAGAAACCTTGGTGATGATTTCTTTTTTTGATTTATTTGGGATCACAATAGATCTCAAAAGATTCTTATCTAAATAATAAAACACGACATTCAAAGAATAATGTACTATCCCGAAAGATAGATATATTAACTTATAATGGATTCGATCATTTGAATAAGAGAAAACTTTGGGGTCTACAGAACCAGGATTCTTCCCATAATCAAAGATAAAGTTTATTTTGATTTTAGGGTCTTGTTCCTACAATTACAAGCTCGCATAGTTAATTACACCATTAGAACCGTAAGCCATTAAGAAAACCATTCGATTAATATGATAAGTCAAGATGCCAAAGATCGGTATTTCATAATTGAAGGGTCCAAGCTTGAAGAATTAAGCTTCAATGGATGGGAGTTACAATTAGATGATTACATGTCATGGGAAAAGACTGAGATATAGTGCATTATTCAACAATTTCAATTATGAACAAATCATATTTGAATATGGTTTATTCATGCCTAAAGAAGATTCCATAAAAGTTTGAAAACTATTTGAAGAATGTTCAATCATTTGCTGAAGATGTTCAAAGAAAATCCAATCATGCATAAGAAAAGGTTTGAAACTCACTCAGTTATTAAATAAAGACGGTGTCAAGAAATATTAAAAAAAAATCGATCATTTTTGAGAATTATGGAAAAATATTTAAATAATATTTGGTCATATTTAAAAAATTATTTTGAGAGTTCTATCTATTCATAATTTATAGATAAATGTGATCAAACAATATAAGAAATCCAGTGGCAATACAATTAAAAAATTAAAATATAAGAGACTATATGTCATCTAGTTTCCTAAAATGACAAACATCACCAGATTGTCGTTTATCACAGACCAATAAGATGTGCCATGCAATTGCTAAAATCGAACAAAGAGGGGTGAAGAAAAAGGATCACATGACTCTTACAAAACAAGAGTTTTAACTTTATGCGATTGTGGGAGAATCTTGATTAGGAGGGAAGGGAAGTTCAAGCATATTATCTTGCGAAAATAAATAAAATATTTATTTCATTAATTTTTACTATTATAAGTCTAATAATAACTACTATCAAAGTTTAGCAAATTTGCAAATCCCAAATAGAAATTATTAAAATTATTTTCTTAAAAAAAAATTTGAAATATGTTCCACAAAAGTTATTGATTTACATATCTAACGTCTAAAGTTTGATATTGACATTTATAACAGCTTGGCACTATATACTATCTATGACTTCAAAATTTAGCATATATTTAGTTGGTTGAAAAAGGATTGATGAAATGTTAAACTATTATATTGTATTTGGAAAATTTTAGAATTATTTGGTTCTACGTGAATAAATGTAAGACTTAATATTTTCATGTTTGAAATGAACCAAAATGAATTCAACATAAAATAAACATGTGTCGGTTAGTAGCAGACGATGGCGATGGTTAGGGGCGGCAGACGGCTAGGTTGTGACAAGAGATCAATTGGGCAGTCAATGGTTGACGATGGGCGGCTCGACATACTAATGGAGACGGGCGGAGGTAATCGAATGTAGGTGGATTGGAGAGACTTTGACGTCACTTTACACAAATCAATGTATTTGGAATGTACCTAAATCTGATGAATTATAAATACAATTAATATGAATTAGAGTGTGAATTGAAAAGAAAAAAAATTAAAGTAAATTTAATATATTTTCCCCATCTAATGCTTGTGTTACTGGCCAAACAACCCCAATAAAAATGATATTTTAATTTGATGTTAAACATTTGAATTTTATGAATTTAAATATTAAAATATTGATATCAGACATATAAATATATTAAAATTTTGATATTAGACTTATAAATATATTAGAATTGTATGATATGTACGTAGGGCTGTCAAAATGGCTCGTTGTTCGCGAACAGCTCGTGTTTGTCTTGTTAAGAAACTCATGTTCGACTAGTTTACTAAGTTAACGAGCCAAATACAAACAACACGAAAAAATAATTGTTCGTTCGTTTTCAGCTCGTTTTGGCTCGAATTACTACCAATCAATTATATATATATATANAATCTAGGAACTTTACATACATTACCACACAACTCTTATGTTTTTACATATCTAATAGCCAAAGTTTGATATTTACACTTACAACATCTTGGTGTCACAAACCTATGTATTTCACTTTTAAAAAGATAATGATGGTGGTATTTTTTTATATAATATTAAAAATTTGATTGGTAGGCCCGGAACTATTAATGTTTAGGTGCTAGATATGCAAGTATATTAGAATTTTGTGGTATGTGTGTAAATGCTCTATTAATATTTCTTTAATGTGTATTTCACCTTGCTCATTTTGCTTAGCTCATATAATTTTGCTTATGGGGATGGTTGGTTGAAAATTGCAACTGAGGATCCTCTGTTTTAAAGTAAATTATGTACATGAATTTTGATTTTTGTAATTCTAATTATCATCATGAACCTAGTTGATTTTGTTGTTTAAAACTATTTGGTAGCAACCAATTGCAGTACATATTAATCCTTCGAAGTATTTTGGTAAGGACTTATGGTTTTGTTAGATTAGAAATCCAAAAGTATGTTTGGATTTAGGGGTGGCATCAAGTCATTTTTTAATGAGTTAGTTTCTTTGAAGTGGGAGCTTGCAGGAGTCGCATGACTCTGCAGATCATGAAATTCCACTAGTCACATGATCTCACAAATCGCAAAATTAGTCCTGTGATTGGGTACAATGATGTTCCACCAAACAGAAGGAACGGGGAGTTGAGTACAATAATGTTCCTAATAGAAGGATCAGTCATCAAGTTAAGTAAGAGTGCATATCTATGGTGGAAGCATCTGAAATGTCTTCAATACCGGGAATGGAAGAGTAATATTGCCACATACTTTAAAATGAATATTGATGTCGAAATTACAGTTGGACAAATCGGTCAATCACATAAGTATGCGTCTTTTAAGTAATATACGGATTGTGAGTCTTTAAGTTTTCTGCTGACAATATCTATTCCACTAGGCTATTGCGTGTTAACCTATTTGTTCTTTCATGCGACTGTTATAAGTTCTAAATCATAAGGGATTACCATTATATTTTTAAAGTAAATTAAGACCACCAGAAAGTTAATACACGAACATATAAAATGCCAACACCAAAAAAACATATAGGCAGCAAAATTCACAAGATAAAACAACGAAAAAACTACATGCTTTATATCACAAGAGTATGAAAACGAGATTAACTGCTATGCATGAGAAAATAAAACTTGAAAATTATCATTGTTGGCTAAAATGGAAAACAATGCAAGAGATGCAATGAACTCAAGCCCTAGCCAATCAGTCCTTGCAAAATACCATGATCTTCTCTGTTCAATACTAACTTTTTTTAGATCTTGTACTCAATCCATCTTTACAAAATCTTAAAACTCACAAAAACCAATCCTAGGAATCTTCCTCAAGGAAAATTATTGGAGAAAACCCTAGAATTGACAAAGCTTATTCAAACCTAAAGAGAAACAACCTCCACAATGTCTAAGGGTAATTCTCCTCGTGCAAACAAACATACATATAGTCAGGGCATCCAAATCAGCGAGAAAATATTTCAAAATTAATTTCTATGTACGAGGCACACCAGATTTCGTACCTGGCGCAGGTGCGGAAGTCATTGGCGATGGAGTGGCGTGGGTGCATCCACCTTGGGCTTGGGTATGCTGACCCAAGTGCTGGTGAATTTTTACTTGGAATGACCTTACAGTTTTTATATTCTCAACAATTCTTTTTTTCATAAAAAAATAATTAACTTGTGGTTTATTTGATCTATTTTATAATTAATAAAATGCCCATATCTTTTTTTAAATAAACTATTAACAATAACAAAATCATTACCTAAAACAAAATCCAATATGATTATATTTTTTCATTTGTGTTTTATTAGATCCATTCTTATAAATAATAACATGCTTATCTTTTTTATTAATAAATTATTAACAATAATAAAATCATAAGTTAAAGTAAAATCCAATATGACTATCATTTCCATTAGTCAGTCTAAAATCATAGCCACCATGCATATTTTTAAAATCTTCTACCATTCTAACAAATTGCCAATTTAATCCTCCAATAAAAAATTATTTTTTCATGAGGTATCATTTGTATTAATTCTTTTATATCTTTCTAATTTTTTTTAACTTAAACCTAAATATATTTGAGAAGCATAAATACTTATAACATTAAGAATCTTATTATCAACAATAATATTCAGGACTATAATTTCATCTCAAATTCTATTAATTTTCTTAATGTTTTCTTTTAAACTTTTATTCATAATTACACATACACCATTTCTATTACGACTTCTACCATCTCTCTATTAATCATTCTAAAATCATAGTCACTATGAATATTTTTAAAATTTTTTACCATTCTACCAACTTGTCAATTTAAATCTCTTCTAATAATTTTTTTTTAAGAGGTATCTTTTATATTAGTCTTTTTTGGCCATTCTAATTTTTTTTAACATAAATACTTATAACATTTAAAGTATTTGTTTCAACAGCAATATTCAGGACTATAATTTCATCTCAAATTCTATAAAGTTTCACAATATTATCTTTTAAACACTTGTCTATTTTTTCACCTATCTATTTCTAGTACGCTTCTACCTAAATACTAATGTTTATAATCTAAGCTATCAATCTCCTTGTCTTTTTTTCAACATTTAGTTTGTTTAATACATAAAATATTTATCTTCTTGTAAATCATAATAACTATTAATTTATGTGTGAGAGTACTTATATTCTACAATCTTATCCTAATAATAATTTAATAGGCTAATTTCTTTTCTTGTATCCATCCATAATGAAAAATAACAACCTACTCGACACACTCAACTAGAGGTCGAGCAAGGGATGGTAGAATGGAAGAAGATTTCCTGTCCCGCTTGGGCCCACAATCACGCACCACAGTTCATTCGACTGACCCGTCGTTCTACAATGAAATTCACACGGCTGACCTTCTCCTCGTATGATCTTCTGTGCCGATCACCTTGACACTCCTAAAAATTACCAACTTTTTCATATATATTTTATATTAAATTTTAATTACTATTTAATGATATTACACTTTAAAGGAATATATTTCACATATTTTTGGTTTCAGGTACAAGAAATGAAATTTTGGAGAAAATAAAGCAAAAATGGTGTAATTTGGAATATAAACGAGCAAAAAAAATTCTAACTTGGCACATTTCGGTATATCTATTAGGAGTGAAATGCAACTGAAATGCGGAGCCAAATAGAGCAAAACAGTGGAGCTGCTGCAGGGTGGCGCATGATGCGCCAAAATCCAAAGAACTGGCGCCAGAGATGACTTTTTGCAGGTTAAGGCGGTTTGGGACAAGTTTTTGCGCGAATTTTCAAAGGGACACTTGTTCTAAACACCCCTTGGAGTGATTCAATGCATCTATACACTTTGTAAGGTTCATTTATGAAGGGATATGTCTTTTGGATCAATGGATTTGTATTTTGAATTCAAAAGAGTTAACTTTTCGATAGAAATTTGGAGGGAATTTTGAATTCTTTTTGGAGTGAGGCAGCCTTTTATAAAGGAGATGGAATTCTAGGGCTTGAAAAAGAGTCTACGGCGTGTGTATGTGTGTGTGTGAGTGGCGTGAGAGTGAGAGGAAGGGCTTGGAGATTTTCTTCAAGAATTGTAAGAGGAGAGAGAATGTGACAGATTTCTTCTTCATTACATTTCTAGGAGAGAATTGAGAGTGCTTGTAAGGAGAAAAAAATTGGAAGAGAACTTCTAGAGATTTTTTTGTAAAGGATTGTGAGATAAGTTGTGTCTTTTATTTCTTTTGTATTGTAAACTTGTTTTTATTTATGAAATTTGTGTTTTATCGTATCCTTTTCATGAATTTTGAGTTGTCTTCTTTATCATTCTCTCTACTTTGAGATTTGGTTTTGTGAAAAATTGATTTTTTTATACAGTTTTAAATAACAATAATTTGTGATGATTCGAACTTCGATTTTCATTTACTTTTTGATCTGATCAATTGAAATGTTAAAATGTGTTGAGAAATATGTGTTCCAAAAGAAGCTATGATTTCTACAATATGGGAAGAGTCACATTTGATTTCATGGGGGAGTATGTCATCTATGAAATTGAGTGCAAATAAGTAGGGAAATATACTTTTGTTGGATGCATAATTTGAGATTTTAAGATAACAGATTAAAATACACAATTTGGTCCAGTTGATTGGAAACTGATGCGAGATTGTTAGCCCTCAGGTGAGGGAGTAGTGGGAGCTGTGGAGTGGCGGCCAATATCCTCCCAACCTAACCACGGAATTAGGGACCAAACTTTGGATTAGTCAATGTTCTTTATGCACTCAGAAGATAGTAAAGAATATGATTGCTCATATTTGCCACAACACAATTTTTATATATTTTCAAATAATTTTAATTTTTTTACAATCCATATACTCATTGTAAGGGGAATGATGTCTTCTTAAATTTAAACTCTTTGTCACAAAACTTTGTTTCGTCTTAGTAAATTTAATTTTGAAGTTTAGTAAATTTAGTTCTTTTTGTTACATTTATGTTAGCATTCATTAAACTCATTTTAATTTGTCTTTCTTATTTTAATTTTTATAGTTTGAATATTGTAATTTATGTTATTATCATTAGAATTTTCATCTTCCAAATTAAGACTTCATAGTAGTAAACTAGAATTAGCCTAAGGGATTGCTTACTGCGCTTTTCTGTGGGATCGATACTGGGGGTTTTTAAAAAAAACCTTATATTACTTAAAGCGTTACGTGCACTTGCATAGAACCACTAGTGTGTGAACTATTTTATATATTTTATATAACATTTCAATTTTGCATATTAACTACTTAATATAAATTGGGTCAAGTTATTGACCATATTTTTGAAAACCAAATTACTGCATAATTTTGGGATTGGTCAAGTTTTTGACACTGTATCGGAGATTCAAATTGACTTAAAACAACCAGAAAAATAACACACACTAGGGGCGCATCACACATTTATTCCGTTAATTTTCCCGCGCTGACCGTCTCGCGACTAACCTCCTCGTATGATTTCCCGTGTCGGAAGCTGCATGGCCGGCCACCTCTTTCCGCACGATTTCCCCCGTCGGCCATCTCAAGCCCTGCTACGCTATTTTGATTGTTTAGCTGCCCTCTCGATGGCTCAGGGAGGTCACACAATGTAGTTAAATATAAACTAAACGAAATATAAACCCGACTGTAGAAAGGTTCAAGGTGAAAATCAAGTAAAAGTCAGACAATCAAGTGAAGGGTTGTCAAAAAATAATTAGTCCAATTGAGGTAAAATGCTAAAGTGAAAGTAAAAAAATAAACGGAAAATTTTACTTGCATAATTGTTATAAAATATTCCTATGCATTTTTTCTTAAGAACAAAAGACTCGTCTCCAGGATGAGCAAAAACAAGACGCTCGTCCGGGACGAGCAAAAATCAAAGACTCACCTCTGGAGCACGTTAATTAAAGTCTCCCTTTCGGGGAGAGCAAATAATAAATGACCACTCTGGGGTGAGCAAAAAACAAAAAAACTCACTTCCGAGGCGAACAAATTAAAAACTACCCTCTGAGGCGGGCAAAAAATTTAAAAAAAACTCTCATCCGAGGCGAGTGAATCTATGTCTCCCATCTAGGGTGAGCGAACTCCCCTTTGTGGCGAGCAAATCGACAATTACCCTCCAGGGCGAGCAAATCAACTAACACTAATATTCATCACTAAGCTACTATGACATACAAATAGCTCGACAGATGAAAAATGCCAATTAGATCGACCGAAGGATAGCTCAATAGGCCGAATGTTAGTTAGTTGACTGACAATGCAGATAAAAATTCAACCCGAAAAAGCCTCAAGTGAGCACCTCTATGTTGGAGAAAATTGGACTCTAAGAGACGCCAAACTCCGAGGGGTAAAAGTATTATATTTGAATTTTTGATATTTAAAGTCTCTTATTTTATCGCGGCTTCACTTTCAAGAAGTAAGAGACTTGGGGGCATGCATATCCGAAAAATGTTGATAGTAGAAGAAATCTGTGGGCCGACCACCCCAGCCATCTCGTCGGGTAGATCCAACAATGAAAATATGTCAAGTATATGAAAAGTTGTCAGGAAAATGAAATATGCCAATGAAAACTAGTAACTCCCATGAGCATAGTAACTTGTAACTCTCAAGAGAAAGATGACGTGTAACTCTCAGGGATGATGATGTAATTTTTCAGATCTATTTATGATCTGTAAATAGAATGATCCTTTTCATGTAAGGGGAAGCCATTTCGAGAGGAAGTAATTTGGGCTCTCTAGCCATTTAGGCATCACTCTCCCATTCTTTTGTAACATGATCTTTCAATGTATAAAAGAAGCTCAAGAGCCGGGAAACACCCATACTTTGCCCTTCTGGAGGCAATCATTGTGTCACTCATTCCTCTCTCTCTCTCTTTCTCTTTCTTCTCCCTCGATCTCACGCTCTGTCTTAGGAATGGTCAACATGATAAATTTGGGTCCAACAGGCATTGATGTCAGACGGTCGGTTGCGGGGCATCAGCTTAGATGCCTTACTGTTGGACAGCAATTTTGCTGTCTTCCGGATGGCAGCAATGAGGAATAACGATTGGAAGTGATGCTAGGAGGTTGTGGATGGGTGGTGGTGGCAGTGCTCGGTGGCAGCAAGGGGGCAAGGAGAGAGACAGGTGGAAATGGGGGAACTGCTGGGAAAATCAACATTATCTGCTGTTTTGGGGGCGGCTACAGCAGGGAACAACGACATGGAGCGGCGGGGAGCTATGGGGGTAGGATAAATCTCTATCTTTGGAACGATATACAACTGGAATACCACTTGATTCTTGGATACAGCCCTCTAAGGGAAAATCTGAGACACCAACGACTGTCCAGACCGAAAGAACATAAAACTAACCCTATACTCATATGCAAATAAATATATAATAATAGGATAACTNGGAGGCAGGTGGAAATGGGGGAACTGCTGGGAAAATCAACATTATCTGCTGCTTTGGGGGCGGCTACAGCAGGGAACAATGACGTGGAGCGGCGGGGAGCTATAGGGGTAGGATAAATCTCTATCTTTGGAACGATATATAACCGGAGTACCACTTGATCCTTGGATACAGCCCTCTAAGGGAAAATCTGAGGCACTAACGGCTGTCCAGACCGAAAGAACATAAAACTAACCCTATACTCATATGCAAATAAATATATAATAATAGGATAACTAGGAGTGACCTAGGAAGATGAGTCAACTCCTCAGAAAGAAGAAAAGTCTTGACCGCTTCAGTATAGGCAAGCAGCACCATGTTGCTTCTGTCGCGGGAATTCCATGTCCGTTCCGTCTGGAGATGCCCGTGTCAAATGGTCTACCATTTTCATACCAAAGTTTGAAGATAGCAATACACATGTTTCTGGAACCAATCTGACTTGAAGATCTATATTCTTTGCCACTTGAAGAAACAAATATAGCCGCTGAACTGGCAAATGAACAATTTATGTCACAACTAGCCCTTATCTCTTCTTGTGGAAGGGGTACTTGGCACGCTCACAGAGGATGGGGGAGATCAACCAATCAAATTCTCAAAAGAAGAGGCTCACGCCTATCTGCTGGATGTGGAACCAATACTGCCACCTTCACCACAAAATACCAAATATGTGCAAACTCAGGCCATACAGCAATCGACTGCTGGCATCAAACAAACTTAGGTTACTAACCACCTGACAATTCAAACACAGAACAACACTATTATCTGGTTATCATCTCACAAGGGGAATGGTTTCTAGATTCAGGGGCCTCGTAACACCTTACTTCAAACTTTAATCAACTGCAGCAGTCATTTCGTATAATGGAACTGAACAAGTGGTTGCTGATGACAACGCAGTCTTCATTTCACACACAAGATGTGGCATCCTTCCCACCCTAACTGGTAAGCTCTGCTTATCCCGTCTATATCATGTCTTTCAACCCTCTCATAGTCTTCTTTATTTTCTTGACCTTGCCACCAACAATAACTGATGCATTTCATTTGACACTTCTGGGTTTCAATTTAAGGATCAAAATACCTATCAACTACTCCTCGCTAGATGAACAGACTGACGAACGGTTGGAGAGTCATAAAATCTATTGCAGAATAGTTAAATGTGGAACATTTGGGTGGTATAAATATAAGCGAAGTTTAAGTGTTAGATGTGTAAATACATAAGAATTGGGTGGTTTGTATTTAAATGCCCGAAAAATAAAATGATTGCCAATTTATTTCTATGCTTTGCCTCCAGTCATTTTTTTTTGCAAAATTTTCATACATAATACATAATTCTTATGTATTTATTTATCATAACACCTTTATGCCATAAATTTATGCATGAAAAGGTGATTTTCACTTCTAAAAAGATAGGTATTTTGATGTGATGTTAAAATTTGAGTGGTATGCTTGTAAATTGAATGTTTTGGTGTTAGATATATAGATACATAGAATTGCGTGGTATATATATAAATTTCCCTTGGTTTTAATGACCATTATGAAGGGCTGATTTACGAAAATGATTTGTTCATTCTGCTAATTTGAGTTAATAAATTCTTGGCTGACTCATTTGGTCAGGTTGGCGTAGTTGGATTCTGCATGGGTGGTGCTCTATCCGTTGCAAGTGCTGTTTTAGTTTCTGAAGTTGACGCAGCTGTGAGCTTCTATGGTACAGCCTCCACGGAACTTGCAGATGCTACAAAAACAAAGGCCCCTGTCCAAGCTCACTTCGGAGAACAAGATTCCTTCATTGGTTTCTCAGATGTTACGGTAAGACCATGCTTTAACCAGTGACCACTTCATCCTTTTATATCAACAAAAACAACAACAACAACAAGCCTTTATCCCACTAAGTGGGGTCGGCTACATGAATCATTTTTCTCAATGGCGTTCTATTCAGTGCCATAATTTTATTTAATTCTAATAGATTAATATCATTTTTTATTCAATATGCCTAAGTATTTTTAGGTCCCCCTCCGTCTTTCTTAACATCAGTCGAATCTAAAACATCTCCTAACCAGATCCTCAGACGGTCGACATTTAATGTGACCAAATCATCTAAGACATCTCTCTCTAATCTTGTTCGCCACTGAAGCTACACCAACCCTATCACGGATATATGCATTTCACATTTTGTCTCTAAGAGTAAAGCCAATCATCCACCTAAGCATTCTCATCTCAGCAACACTTGACTTTGTTTTATGCTTCTCTTTTAAAAGCCAACATTCTGCGCCATAGAGCATTGCAGGTCTCACTACATCTTATCAACTTTTCTTTTCAATCTAAGCGATACTTTTCTTTACATAATAGGCCTGATGCATTCCACCACATCAACTAACCAACTTGAATTCTACTAATAACATACCCATCTATGTCACCATCACTTTGAACAATACACCCGAGATATTTAAAACGTTCACACCTTTTAACCCATAGTTACAATTCTACCACTAGAGCTACTACCATTGAAATTACATTCCATCTATTCAGTTTTTGTTCTACTCAAACGAAGGCCATTAGACTCCAATGTTGACCTCTATAATTCAAGCATCAACGAAAAGCATACACCAAGGTACATCCTGCTGTAAATGTCCAGCAAGAGCATCCATAACTAAAGCAAAAAAATATGAGCTTAAAATTGATCCACAATGTAATCCAGCTGAAATGGGAAAATACTTGGTCAAACATTCTTTTGTTCAAACACAAATAACAGCTCTAATATACATATCTTAAATGATTTTAATCTAAGTCGTATCGACATCTTTCTTCTCTAGAATTCAACAAATGACTTCTCCTATAAGCTTATCGTAAACTTCTTCTAAATCAATAAAAATCATATGTAAATTCTCCTTATTCTCTCTGTACTTCTATATCAAACATCTCAATAAATGTTTAACTTCGATAGTAGACCTGCCCGACATAAATCCAAATTGATTATGAAAAATCATTGTATCATGTCTTAACCTATGTTCAATAATCCTCTCCCACAATTTATAGTAGGACACATCAACATAATTCTTCTATAAATTGCACACTCTCGTGCTTCCTCTTTATTCTTAAGAATGGGGACCAAAATACTCTTCTTCCACTCCTTAGCGAAAATCATTGCATCACTTCTTTCATGTCCAAATATTTATTTTTATTTACATATCCTGCATCTTTACCCCACGTAGTGGGATTAAGGCTTTGTTGTTGTTGTTGTTGTATCCTGCACCTTAACTTTCATAATTACACACATAGAATTCAAAACTTTAATATCACATAAAAAATTGAACTATTTTCACTTTTTAAAATGAAATACACCTTTTCGTTTCTTGGTTTAATGCACCAAAGTTTTATGTATGAAATCTAAAAGTTTAGGTGTGAGATATGTAAATCCATAAGAATTGTGTGTTCCATATGTAAATTTCCTTTTCTTCTCATTTGTAATCATCTAATATGATTCCATTTTAGTATGCCTGGCCAACCACAAATTGCTTCATTCTATAGATATGTGGTTATTTTTTTTGTGATTTTATTTCTAGAGCATATGATGGGGACTAAGTTGTTGATAGTTCTGGAAATCTTTTGATTGTAGTGTAGGGCTCATTTGACATGACTTTTATTTTCTATTTTTATTTTTGTGTTTTACTTTTATTTTTGAAAAGCATGTATGGTTAGTATAGTTTTTATATCTTTTTATTTTTCATTTTTTAAAGCAAATCATTTTGTTTTTTAAAGCACTCAAAATACCTAAAAGATATTTTAGTGCTTTTAAAACCAACTATCACAATCAAACATGATTTAACTCAACTGAAAGCGTCAACAAAATCAAATAGAAAAATTAAAAAAAAAAAACAAAATGCTCGCCAATTGGGCCTTAGCCTCCTAGTTGAATTACATGACAAGCTATGATTTGGATTTGAAGTTCTTATGTTAAGTTTGGTTTTAAAGTATGATGCAGAGAGGACTTTGTTTTTGGAGCTAGAAACTAGTTACATAAAATAGGGGCATTTCTACGTATACCATGCAGTTCTTATTTATTTACATATCTAACACCTAACTATTCATATTTACATGCATATCGTTCAAAGATCACATCAAAAATATCACTATTACTAACTTTTTAAAAGTGGCATACACATATTCATGCATAGGCTCATTACACCAGAGATTTTTAAATGTAAATATCAATTTTTAGATGTTAGATATGTAAATACATAAGAATTCTGTGGTATGTATGTAAATATCTTTAAGATATTGCCAGCGTAGAGCATTGCATCTCTATCGATTTTTCTGAATTGACTGGTATGTAAATTTATGGACTAGTTGTCTACTAAAAAAGTGAATTTACTTCTCTACAATGTTTTGCTCATCATACAAAAATGACAATGTAAACTGAAAAAAACCAAAACTGTGACTGCCATGTTTCCTCTTCTCGTCATCAGCTAAATTAATGGAAGTTTATTTAATTCTAAATAAAAAAATTTTGATCTGGAGATCTATAATAGACTTAGTTCGATTTATATAATTCATGATTTCTCACTTTTCCTTCATGAAGAGTGACATGCATGCATGTTTTATTGTGGGAATGCTTCTCCGCAATAGTAGGATATGGACNTCTCTAAATAAAAAAATTATGATCTGGAGATCTATAATAGACTTAGTTCGATTTATATAATTCATGATTTCTCACTCTTCCTTCATGAAGAGTGACATGCATGCATGTTTTATTGTGGGAATGCTTCTCCGCAATAGTAGGATATGGACATTTGGTTCAAATAATAATAATAATAATAATAAAATAGTGCAAGCACAGATGTTATTCTAAATACCAAAAAAAAAAAAAAAAATCCGGAAGCACAGCTGTTTGATTAAATTTATCAATTTTCACTTATTTGATGACTATTTGAGATTCTCAAATTTGATTTATCATGTGGAATTTCTTAGGATATGAGGTTTCTAATGTGAATCTTACACTAAAATTTTTTAGCACCGTCTATTTANAAATGCTTCTCCGCTATAGTAGGATATGGACATTTGGTTCAAATAATAATAATAATAATAATAATAATAATAAAATAGTGCAAGTGCAGATGTTATCCTAAATACCAAAAAAAAAAAAAAAGCCCGGAAGCACAGCTGTTTGATTAAATTTATCAATGTTCACTTATTTGATGACTATTTGAGATTCTTAATTTTGATTTATGATGTGGAATTTCTTAGGATATGAGGTTTCTAATGTGAATCTTACACTAAAATTTTTTAGCACCGTCTATTTAACTAAACTACATATTGATTATATCAATGACGATAAATAATATGTTAGAAATAAGTTTTAGATAAAAAGTCTAGTGACTTATATTTGAAATTAGCAAGGAGATTGACAAAAACCTAAAGTTTAATCTTTTAGCTTATATGACTAAATGCAATATCACTTTCAAACAGATACTGAAAATTGTTGGTGAAGGAAGATAAGAAATTAAGGTTGAGAGTTATGGTCATGAGAACAACTTATTCTTCATATATCCAAAATTTAGTAAATCTAACTAAATGCTATTTCACTTTTAAACACGATAATGAAAAATGCAGAAGGAAGAGCAGATAAAAAAATAAAATAAGACGTGTAAATGCACTAAAAAATTAAGCCTTCATCCTTGTTAATTAGATAACACCACTCAAAATCCTTCAAGTTTCTCATTAATAAGTTAAGTGAAATTGGACTTTGAACTTGAATTACAGTAAGTTCCAATGAGTTCTATAAATATTACAGATTGGTATAGTGCTAGCGCACTTATTTGTCAAAAATTATCATTGTTCAATTATTCGATCACTATCTAGTTATTATAAATTCAGATTTTATGGTTTAAAACGTCCTAGGTGGTGTGATTTCTATTATTGGCCTTGCATGATATGGCAAAAAATCTTTTAAAAATTTATAAAAGACACATTATTAATCCAAAACAACTTATGAATATGTCGAGAAAACTAAACATATTGGAAATCAATTAACAATGATAATTAAGATGAAATTAACGATGATCTTTAGGATCATGAGAGCCAAACACACATTGAAATCACTCCCTTGATAGAAATGCAGATTGTAGCAAATCTGAATAAAATATCTAACAAGAAAGAAATACAAATGCAAACCACCTCAAGATATCCTAGGCAATGTAAAATAAAATCCCTACCAAATTTCAAAATTTATATGACTATCAAATTATAAATTGAAATCGAATTAGTAAATAAGTATACTCTCTTCTTCAAGATTGTTATGAGGGATTGCCCCATACATTCCATAGAAGTTCTACGAATTTACATATCTAGCACAACCTTATCTATGCATGAAAAGTTGTATTTCATTTTTTAGAAGTTAATATATTTATATTTTTGATATTATATTGAAGATTTGAGCGGTATAAATGTAGAAAGCAAAATTTTAGGTGTTAGACATGTGAATGCATAGGAATTGGGTGTTATGTACTTAAATAGGCCTTCATCTTTTCACTCATAGGTAAAGTGGTATGTTTAGGTGTTAGATATGTAAATACATAGAAACTCTGCGGTATGTATGTAAATCTTACCCATATGATTATTTGTTTGTTCTTTGTTAATTTCCATGAGATCTCATTGTTCACATTCTTCTTAGGCTGCAAAACAATTGGAAGAGAAGCTGAAAGCTTCTGGTGCGCCCTTTGAGATTTATATCTATCCTGGAATTGGGCATGCTTTCATGAACGATACTTCTGAGGGAAAAAAAAGGAGACAGGAGATGGGAATAAATGATGATGATCCAGCTGCTGTAGAACTGGCTTGGTCTCGCTTCAGTTCCTGGGTGAGCAAATACCTTTCATCTTAACCGCCATTTTTATTATCCCCTAAGTGTCTGCCTGTTTTGTTAAGAAATAAATTACTATGGTTGTGTTAATTTAGGTTTTTGTGCTGCTACTTTGTCGAGTTGATGAGAGCTTTAAGTAGTATGTGGGGGTACCTTGTTGAGGACTTCATTATGTTTCAGTTTATGTTAAATAAATTTCTTTGGTTTGCATTCTGTTTTCTTTTTGAAAGATTTACATGCATACCACTTGATTCTTTTCTATTTACATATCTAAAACCTAAACATTAATTTTTTACATGTATGCTACCTTATCTATGCATGAGAAGGTGTTTTAACTTTTAAAAAAATGGTGGTATTTTTTATGTGATTGGAAATAATCAAGTGGTATGAATATAAAAATGAAGGTTTTGGTGTCAGATATGTAAATGCATAAGAATTGGGTGGTTTGTATGTGAATGCTCCTTTCCTCTTATGAGAGTTTTTGTATGTTGTGTATGGTTGTTTTCTTGTATGATAAATGCTAAGGATGTATTTAGGATAAGCTTTTGTGGTGATAATTGATATGTAAGTATATTGCTGGGGAGATCGAACCATCATACTTCACTATTTTTAATATATAACACTTAAACTTGTATATATGCATGCCGTGTTCCCCAATTCTTTGATTGACATCTGTTATGTCAGTTCTAAGTCCCTTGGGGTCAGGGGTTCAATCCCACTGGTGTGCAGATCCGTCTAGTGGTTAGGCAAATGAGGTTGGTTGGGGGCTCGGATCTTTACCTCGGGCCAATCTTAATATATATATATATATATATAACCCAGATCAATTAGATCACTTTAAAAATACCACCACTATAACTAAAAAGCTGAATAATATTAATGCATAGGGAATGTGGTATGTTATAAAAATTGTAATTTTTGTTAGATATTTAAATAAATAATAATTGACTGGTACACATGTAAATCATTCAATTAAAATTCTTATTCAATGTTAAAATTATGTGTTTTACATACGTAAGTATTAATGTTTGGATATTAGATATGTTGTATGTAAATACGTATGATTTGTGTGGTATGTAAGTTCCTCAAAACTTTAATGATAACGGTCTTTTTCTTCATATTTTTATTTGGTGTATTTTTATCACTCTTTAATGACTATAGCTCATGTTAGAAATTTCTATATTTGATGTTAAGTAGAATGAAATAAATTTGTGAAATGAGCTTAGATCTTTGTGTTGTGGTTGTGGTAGGGAATTATTTTCGATTTTCGAGATATCTTAGTAGAAAGCAGGCATCAAGGCTCATAGATCTGAATAAAGCCAATAACTCTTATGTATGGGAATAAGAATTAGGAAGAGGCTAAATTTGGGATGATATATTTGGTATTTAATTTAACTTAATCTTAAGTTGAAATTTCAGAGTTATAGTTGAAAATCAACCATTGAATGTTTTTAAATTTATATACAACTTAAAATAAAATTAAAATGAATGCTATCAGTTAAGAAATCAATGCTTAATTTTAAGATTATTTACTTAACTATATTATGTGATTCATTTGGTTTTAGGAGGAATTTCTATGTATTTACATATCTAATACCGAAACTTCAACTTTACATGTGTACCACAATACCTATGCACAGAAGGTGTATTTTACTTTTAAAAGTTAAAATTGTGTTTTTGATATGGTATGTAAATACATAGGAATTTGATGGTATGTATGTAAATGCCTCTTATTTTTACATACGATCCACAAAACTTATGCATGAAAGTTGTATTTTACTTTTTAATAGTTGAAATGGTGTTTTTGATGTGATATAAAAGATTTGGGTGGTATAAATATAAAGGGTACGTGGTATGTAGGTACATAAGATTTGGATGGTAATGTATGTCAAATTGTCAATTTCTCTTATTTCATATGTTAGCTTAGTTGATAAAATTTTAAAAAAATTTTATTATTGAAATCCTGCAAATGAATCTCAATTACATCAAATTTTACTTTGACTCACAATAATATATTAAAAAGATAAAAAAAATAAAAATAAAACACATCAAAATTCATCAACATGAACTTCTAGTCCACCATAGTTAATCATTCAGTGTTCCAATTAGCTAAATAAGATGGACTATTTTCTTACAATCACATCAGTACTAATTACCTTTAGATGTTTTCTTATCACAAGAGTTGTAGATATTATGTCAAATAACAAAAAAAAAAATTACATATATACCAGTACCACATTATACATACATATTAACATACATAATAGCTAAAGTTTGATATTTACATTTATAATATTTTGGAGTTATAAATCTTTACATGAAAAGGTGTAATTCATATCTAAATGGTTTGTAAGAGTGATGTCTTTCATCTAATGTTAAAGATATGAGCGTTAGTTATTGACAAATAAACCTTTGGTTGTTAGATATGTACATATAGAAGCATTGTATGGTATGCATGTAAATGCCCCTAAAAAATCAATATTTCAAAGAGAAATGGAGGAAGAATTAATTCTAAACTTGAGAGAATAATTTTCTATATCATAAATAACTATGAGAAATTAAATGAAATCAACCTCTATATAAGTCATAATTTTTAGAAGAAATCATAAAATTAAAGTGATGAGATAGGCCCCCTTGATTCTACCAGTCACTATTCTACCTGTCAAATAAGTTGCATATTAGTTGGAAAAAAAAGAATAGAAATATCTCAATGTATTGGATTCAAATTGAGAGGACATCTTGTTGAAACTCACATATACTCCATAATGGCGAATTGAGAGGACACAACAATGACAATGAACTATGAATGTGACATCTGTCGGCCGCTATATTCTCGTGGTTTTGATTTAATTTTTATATATATATATATATATATAATTTGGAAAAAAATAATATTTTATTTTTTTTTGAAAATACGAGATCAAAACTGATCCCATTTAAACAATAGTTTAAATGATCAAGCAAAACACCACAAGCAATATGCCTACCCCGAAGGATAGATACACTAATTACCGGCGATGCTTAATTAAATAAATTAAAGAATTTATAACATTCGTCTGGTCTGCGAACCTTTTATATTTGGCGAAAATTCCCCTATCTAATACAAATAATTAGATAGCGTTTATATTACCTTGGTTCTTCAAGTTTCCTATAGAGGCAAACCCTATAATCAATTACATCTTATATAGCCGAAGTCAATTAAGAAAACTGTCGATTTCGATAAAAAAAATATTGTCTTTAAGGAATTCAAAAGGAATAAGACTTTTTCAAAGATTAGACAAAGAGGTGTGAAATGGGAAAGACTCAAATTTGAAATATTTATTATAAAATCCAAATGAAGAAGGACTGGGGGATGTCACGAATCCTGATGAGAACCTCAGTAACTTCCCAAGCTAGCCTATGGTTTGGTTTCAATTTTGATGAGAAGATATTAAGTGTTTCATCCTACCAATTTTATTAGTTAGGGCTTACATTAATGCGAGACGATCGCACAAATAACCTAGAAGATATCAAGGTTTAAGTCATGACGCACGGCAACCTCAGAATCCTAAAACGAATTAGAGCTTATATTGCACAACATTATTGTGCAAAGGTTTAAAGATGAGTTGAGGATTTATGTCGCATTAGGCAGACAACCTCAAAGTCCTATGGCTTGTTGTTTAATTCTAAGGAAAAGACGTGTAGTTGTAGACCCTCGTGTTGTTGTAGATTGCACTCGTGGAAGGTTGCCCACAAAGCTAGCTCCAAGCTCCTCGGCGAAGTAGCAGTCCTAAAGTCTAAAGGTTTAACAGGTTTAAATGACAAGTTTAAGTTCAATCAGATGGGAGGTTAAAGTTGATTAGAACGACATCGATTAGGATCCTACGGTTCCATCATTTCGGTATCACCATTTTTTTTGAATTTACTTAGCTAAAAAGAGTTGTTAGGCTCATTTAAACCGATGAGATCTCGTTAGCAATCATGGGTTACCTTCTCCGAGGAATTCCCGTAAATTCAAAAAAAAGTATTTGTTTTGTTGTATTTCAAAGGATTTATGGTTACCTTTGAAACAAATTAATTTAATTTTGAAAGTTATTGATTAATTTTGAAAAATTGTTTAGTTTTGCAGGTAAAGTGGCATCCACAACCAAACATGCATAATATTTGAAAGTAAGAGAAAATTGCAGTAAGTAAAATGATATAAATTTAATAACACTATAAAAGTGTACCTGTCATCTTCTCACTGCTCCTGCTGAAACGTTAGAACTTGCAACAGGTATATAATTTTGTAGGAAATTTGAATAGATTGCTGATCCCGATTTGTTTTTATGTAAGGATTTATGAAGTTAATACCACTACAGTGCCATAAACTTGATCCTTGTATAAAAAGTAAATTGTGTAAAGTATATATAATTATAGGTAATTAATAATGAAGTTCTAACCAAGTATACATATCGTTATCAAGTAATAATGGACTTTCCATTTAAGCCCCAAATATCAATCCCACGAGGAAGGTGTAAGTTAACAATGATAGATTTTAACAGAAAATTTACAGAAAATCAAACGAAATTACTGTCACAAATTTTGAATTTTGGGATATTAACCAAACTAAATTACTTAACTATTAGCAAAACAAAAATACAAAATTTGAGTAATAATTATTAATCTACTAACTATGTTTATATAATGAAGATTTCTTATGTGAAAAAGCATCATTCCCACAACAATGAAATTCTGGTGAAATGAGATGAGATAAATGTTTATAATATGTATTGTGCCAAATAGGAGCAATTTTAATTCTCTATCCTGATAGAGTGCATAGAAAATCATTGGTTAATCTTGGATTTAGTCCCTAAATCCGTGGTTAGGCTAGGAGGATACCAGCTCCAACTTCCCTTCACCTGAAGACTAACTTTCGCTTTATTTTTTAAACACTAAGACCAAGTTGGGGATTTTAGTCTATCACCCTAAAGATTCTCCAATTCTATACCTAACAAAGAATATTTCCCTATTTAGCTACACTTAATTTCATGAATGAATTTCTCCTTCATGAAATCAAATGTGATCCTCACTCTGTTGTAAAACGCATACTCCATTTCCCGGATCATATGTTTCACAACATATTTTAACAAATCAATTGGCCAAATTGAAAAGTAAATTAAGTCTGGAGTTGAAAAATCATCACAATTTATTTTATATTTTTATTATGGCACATTCATATTGTCTCTTCATTTCTCCAAATCTTAGAATAGAGGAAAAGATAGAGGAAACTACTCAGACTTCATGAGAAAGATACGACAAAACATAAATTTCATATATAAAAGAAAGTTCATACAACCCTAAATAAACAAACAAACTTATGTGGAACTCTTTCTCGAAGCAAATCCTTTGTAGCTTTTCCTTAGAAATGCAAAAAAAAGAACTCTCACACTTTTCTCCTTCTCCAACACTCTGACATAAAATTTCACACTAAATCTCATCACAAAATCTCTAAACTATTAAAGCAAAATTACTAATTGACTCCAATATGTGGTGGAATGAAGATGGATTATGGAAATGTAGCGTGGTGGAATGTTATAGAGTGAAAAATGAATGTAGAGGAGCCCCTTTTCTGATGAAATTCGGCCCGAAGTAAAGCCTAAGGTCGGTTCTCCAAGAGGTGCCTCCAAAAACTCTTCAAAAATTGTCCAAATACATCGAACCTTCTAGAAACGGGGTCTGAACTGCCTTTGGCACCATCAGCGCTAGTCTAGCGCCGTCGGCGTTGAGTAAAAATCCTGAAGCTTTCAGTTGTTTTGCGCCATCTGCGCTGATTGTTTCCTCAAAAACGTTATTTTGACTCCAAACTTCATCAGTTTGCTTCCTTTTTGCTTTAAGCCCTAAAAATCAACAACCTGCAAGAAAGCATCAAAATACCTTCCATTAAAGTGCAATATCACCAAAAATAGGTATAAAATATGGGTCTAATCCATTAAAGTGCAATATCACAAAAAATAAGTATAAAATATGGGTCTAAAAATGCATATATTTTATGTGTCAATTGCAAGGGCGGACGAAGGTGTAATTATCAAACCCTAAGTCATAACTTGGTGAGTCCTGAAGGCTTTTAATGAATGATTTTATGAGCAAAGTATAATAAGGTTAATTATCCTTCAAAATACTCAAAGAATTATAAAAGAGTCTAGGGAACAATACCTAACAACTTTTAAATCCCTTTTGAAATATTTAGAGTTTATTTGAACCTATTATATTGTTCAATTAATCATTCCAAGCTTTAAATTTGATGAGTTAATACACCTTATGCTCAATGGATTTGATAATTCAATTATCCCAAGAGTGGGGCACTCAATTCATCAGTTGATATTTTACTTAAAAGTTATGTAGGTGGATGCCCCTATCACAAGTCTAAGTTATAAAAGATCTTGTGCCCAACACTAAAGTTAGCCCCGTTGTGTTTAAAAGTATTAATTATTAATTTTGTTATTCTTTCTAAACCTCATTAATCAATCTTCAATTAAGCCTAGTTCACTACCAAGCCCTTTACGATTTCAATGGGTAAATTTGCAATTAAAAATTTAATTTAAGTGATACATATCCTTATTAAAAGATCATATCATATCCAATTGTGGTCTTAAAATAAGTTAATTGTCATCCTTCTAACCTAAGCCCATCACTTTAGAATCATAAGATTTTAATAGACTTCTAAATCTTGATAATTTGGGAAATTACTATTTTAACCTTATCATGAAAATGTGGCTAATTGATTTCTACCTCTTTAACACATTATATTTGAAACATCCAAAAAGGTTCATTAAGATCATTTTTCCTTAGTTAATCCTAAATTTTATTAACACACCAAAATCTAAAATGATCATTTTTCCCTTTATGCTCTCCACTTCATAACTTATCAAGTATAATTAAAATTATTTCAAAATTTTTAGAGTTCCCCATGCATGGGTCAATTAAAATATTAGAGGAAAAAAATGTGATTTATTCTCAAAATTTAATTTTCATTTAAATAATTATTTTAACTTAGAAAATAAGATTTTCAAATTTAGTTTATTTAACTAATCAAAGTAAAAATTTTTATTCAAGGAAAAACTATTAGAGGATCACCTAAGTCAAAGGACCATTTGGGCAAAATTTTTATAATTTTTTAAATTATATATTTTAATTATTAAACTTATTTTTGATGGAAAATTAAGGAAATACATAATTTTTGCCTTTAAAAATTTATACTTAGAAAAAATAAGAAAAAAATATTCTAATGAGTCCCAAGTGATCAGGAAGTAATTAGGAATATTTTGAATCATTTTTATATTTTTGGAATTTTTAATTATTTTGAATTCATAATATAGCTAAAAAGTGAACTATTTATTTTAAAAATAATTTTTATTTTTCCTAAGTACCCCTAATCATAAGGTACTCAGAAAATCACTTTTCATAATTTTATAATTAAATTTGAATTATTACAATTAATTTAATGAAAAAAAAGCCATTTTACTCGAAAAATCAATTTTAGTGAAAAAATTAACCGAATAAATTTAAAATTTTACAGTGAGTTAAAATATGTATTATTTACAGTGTGGAATTAATTTTGTTAATTTTTAAAATATAAAAAATTTATTTTAACTTTTATAAATTTTTTAGGGTTTATTAACTATAATATTTTATATAAATATTAAAATTTAATTTACAATTTTTTAAATATTCTCTGACCATAAGAAACCTACCAAAACAAGTCCTAAGATTTTATGATTTATATTTTTAATTTACATAATTATTTAAAGCAAAATAGTCATCTAAACTTAGAAATTAGGGTGTGTAGAGATGTTTCTAACTTTGAAAAAATCACAAAACATCCCCATTGTCATGAGGAACAAACCCCTAAATTCCTAAGTCTTGATGATCATTGTACACTTAATTAAAATTAAAACATCACAAATACTATCTAATTAATTAAAAATCAGACATAGACCAAATAATTTTTATTTTTGTTCAACATTATTCTCCTATGTTCACTCACCAACAAGGTATTTTTTTTTTGGTGAATTTTCTACACCAAGTTATGAATTTTTTAAGTTTGTTGAATTAAATAACTCCAAAAAATCCTATTTATATACTTAACCTAGTCGGCGTCGCATCATCCTAGGCAGCTCCAAGCTTTCCACCCGGCGCTATGCTATTTGAAGCTACCAGCTACCTCAACACCTCGTCAATCGCGATTCACGTACCATACTTCTGTTTGGCGCGATCCTGGCCCACCATTTGATAAACGTGCGATTGGACGATTCTCCTTCATCATTCCTAGTTGGTGTAAACGTGAGCCGTCCACACTGAAACCCTAAGATCTCAAGCTAGACTTAACCAAATCACTTTAGTTTTGTTCCTACACCATCTACTCGAGACGAATACATATATACGATTTATACGGTATGAAATACAATCTTTACACATGGAGAATCAAATTAAGCTCATATTGAGGGGGGTTCAATACCTTTGTCTGAGAGGTGTAGCCTTAAACAGATGGTTGCAGAAGCTTAAGAGGGATCCAACGAACTTCCAGATGAGCTGCTGGGCTATGGTGAATCTTCTAGTATGATTTTGATCAAACCAATTTTTATGTATTGGTCTTGAGTTATGTTAGAAAGGGTCTGTGATGGGGCTTTTGTGGGAAATCAACTCCTCTCTATTTGGGGATGGTTTGCGTATAATTAATTTGAGTTTGGTGGGCTTTGGTTGATTGGGAATTATGTCCTAGTCTGGACAAGAATTGGCTTGAGAAATTTTCTTGGGGTGGTGGGTTTGGGTGGCTGGAAACAGTGGGCTTGCACTCATGAAGGTTTGAAGGAGCTCTGGTGATATTTTGGCCGAGTTTCCTTTAGATTTTGAGCACTCTCCTCTTTGGTCATGAGGAGCTCAATTTGTAGCCATGGCGGTTGGGCTAAGCTCAGAGGTGGATGGTGGTTGCAGTGGAGAGCTGAGGTGGAATTGGGTTCAATTTAAGGTAGCGTGGCTCTTAGTTTTGGCTCCTCTAGTGATTAGGCTAGTCGACCAAGGAAGTGGAGGTGGTCAGGTGGTCATGTGAGCTAGAGGTCAGGCCTTAATGGTTATTAAGTACAGTGGTGATGGCATGGGGCAAAGATACATTTGGTTTAGCCAAAAATGGGAAGAGATTGCCCAAATTAGGGGACCCTTGGTCCATGACCCATATAGGTTAGGCTAGGTGGATCTAGGCTGGTCCCTAGGGTCCACCGGATGGCTGTGGTTATCTTGTCTTGGCCAATTTGGTTAAGTTTGGTCAAGTGTATGGCTTGGGTTCACTCTTGAGGACTTTGGGTTCAAGTTGGGCTAAGTTGGGATTGATCTTGGATTGAGTCCAATTGATTGAGCAACTTGGTGTGGATGATTATCATGAAGAGTTTTGAAAAGGATTGGTGTGATTTTTGAATTGATTTGGGGGAATTGATTTGATCATGTGGTTCAATTTAGGGGAATTAGGTCATATGGTCAAAATTTGGGCTTTTAGATTTAGGTTTGAAATTGGTCTTGGTTTTGGTTTCAATTGAAATTGGGGATGATGAAGTTGAATTTAGAATTCAAATTGGGGAGGATTGAATTCAATTGGATGGACATTAAGTTGAATTGAAAGTTTTGAGCTTAGATAGACAATTTGTGGCTTTTGGTCAAAATGGGTCAATTTGGTAAAATTGGGTCTAATGGAGTGGTTCAAATTGATTTTGAGGGTATTTTGAGTGATTTTGAAGATTCTGGGAATTTATGAAATTTTTTGGGTATGTAGGGGTAACTTTGGGGATTTTGGGGGTATTTTGGAAATTTTGGAAAATTTGATGCATTTTGTCAAATTTGAGTGGTTTGGAAGGGTTTGAAATGATTTTTAAGAGATTTGGAGAATTTAGATAATTTTAGGAAATTTTGGAAAATTAGGGTTTAGGTGCAATTTGTTAATTTGGTGAAGTTGGGGGTGTTTGGGTCCAAGCTGGGGAAATCTTGGTGAAATGGGGCCAATTGGAGGTGACAAACATAGGATCACCCTTCTTGAGCCATGGACCAAAGGAAACTCCCATTTGGATCCTCCATGTGCTGGTCTTAGCCATACCTTAACCATAGGCTTAGGGGTTGAGGGACCACCCACATGAGTCTCCAATAGAGTAGGGGATTAAAGTTAAACATGTTTGGGTTCAAGGTTGTGAGTGCGAGTGCAATGTCTAAGTATGTGTGTTTGCTCGAGACCAAACCACTCAGGGCTAATCCTAAGGCCAAATAATCCTATAAGGGACTCCTCTTGAGCTCCCCCAGATTGGTCCCACCTATTAAGTGCTAGAGGTTAGAACTAACATGTGGAACTTCAAGATGAGCAAAGAAGAGTTTAGATTTTCTATTGGTGAGGGTACCATCACTAGTCCTCTAGAAATAATCAACTAGAAAGTCCTATGGCTAGATGTTAGGCTTCTAAGGAAGAAACTAGACCTCAACCAAAAGTGAGGTCAATAAATGGACCCCCAATAGGTGTGGTGTGATGGGCAGACACATCGTACGTATTGGTGTTGACCGTTGACAGAAGAGATCAACCAATCAACATGACTGCTTAAGCTGACAAGCTTAGAGCAGAGAAGAGAGAAAATGTGGAGAAGGTTTTCGCTGGGAAGTACTTAGGGACTCCCGCTAGGGATTGGCAGGTGTACCTTCAGAATATCAATTTCTAGAGTGAATTTGAAATTTACAAAGTGATTTGTGCTGGCTGACCTAAGTGAAGGGCTACACAACGGATTTGCGGAGATAGCCACCATGAAAACTGACGATCGTGAGTAAGACTTGATTCGACTTCAAATTTTAATGTTTTAACTTTAACTTCAATTTAAAATTTAATTTAGTGAATATTAATTTCAAACAATGAAAATATTTGAAGTGATCGGACTAAGATGGAATGCACAAGGACTCACATCCAACTCAAAAGGTATCGAAAGGGAATCAGAATCGAGGTAATGATCCCGCGATGGGAATTGGAATTTAGGTACCAACCTTAGAATGAATCAAAATTTAGGTACCAACCTCAAAAAGAAGGAAATGAGAATTTAGGTACTGACCCCAAGAATGGGAATTGAAATTTAGGTATCAATCCCGGAATGAAAGTCAAAATTTAGGTACCGATCTCAGAAAGAAGGGAATCAAAATTTAGGTACTGACCCTGAGATGAGAATTGAAATTTAGGTATCAACTGTGGAATGAGGATCAAAATTTAAGTACTGATCTCAGAAAGAAGGGAATCAAAATATAGGTACTAACCCCAAGATGAGAATTGGAAGCTTTAATCCATTTAAGGGGGTCTCACACTGATCTCGAGGAGGGTGTCACATTAGGAAGAAAAGTTCAGAGACTCACATCCAACCTAAGAGGTGACGAGCTACATTGGAAAGGAAAACTCAAGGACTCACATCCAATCCAAGAGGTAGGAAAAGGGAATTTCAAATTTGCTATATTAAGAAGGAAAGCTCAGGGACTCACACCCAACTCAAGATGTAGCGGAAATGTGTCACATTAGGCAGGAAAGCTCAGAGATTCACATCCAACCTAAGAGGTGACAGAAGGACCAGATTGAGAAGGAAAGCACAAGGACTCACATCCAACACAAGTGCTGATAGAAAGAACAGATTGGGAAGGAAAGCATAAGGACTCACATCCAACACAGAGCTGATCGAAAACATATCACTACATTGGGAAGGAGAACTCAAGGAATAACTTCCATCCCAAAAGGTTGTAGAAGTGTCAGATTAGACAAAAAAGCTCAAGGACTCACAACCAACCTAAGAGGTGACAAGAAGGGAATCAAAATTTAGGTACTAACCTGAGAACATTATGAGAAGAGTGTAGGGGATCGTGGTGCTGAACTTGTGAATATGTGAAATGTGAAGATCGATAGTAGTGAAGAAAAATTTGTGGGATTTTGTGAAGAGTCAGACTCCATGGGAATGCGAAGAAATTCGTGTAGATGATAGAACTCAAGCTACGAAAGTGCAAAGTGCAGAAACTCAAAGCCGAGACGAACCAGCTTATCATTTTTTATAGTTCTCTTTTCTTGTTGTCTCTATCATATTTTATTATCAAGGTGTCTTTTCAAATTTAAATTTTGGCGATTAAATTTTAAATTTTAAATTTTCATTTAATTATTAGACTTTCTTTGTATCATTCTTTGTTTGTTAAAATTTTGGACCAACGTATGGCTCTGCGGCTTTTCATCAATCATACAAAAGGCTATTCCACAAATATATTGAAATCTCAAAATAAACTTTATTAATTCTGCTTCAAATGCGTAGTATAGCTGATCATGTTGGAGTTGTCAAAAGGTAACATGTTGAGTACATCTAAAACATCATATATCTGTTGCTTTTTCACAATACAAAAAGTGATGACTGACTATCGGTCTGTCTGTCCATCTATATATATGTCTGTCTGTATGTATGTGATCCCGATTTTCTATATAGATGTAAAATGCGATGTATATGATTGCATTTTTAATTTTCTTAATAATGATTCTTATTATGCAACAAAGCTAAAAACTCCATCCAAAACAAAAGCTAGGTAAATTAACTACTATGAAAAAAATAATAATATAGTTATAATATTTAAATATGGGACACTACGCAAGTATACATATCGTTATCAAGTAATATAGGACTTTTTGATTAAACCCCGAATATCAAACCCACGGGTAAAACTTGATAATATGCACTCTACAAAATAAGAGAAATAAGATAACAAAATTCTACTTAGCAAAATATTTTTACTTAAACTCAAGATGATAAAATAAGAATAAAAATTTGATTCTTTTTATAATCTTTTTTATAATTGAAAATAAAGTAAACAATTAACTAACTTAACTAAATATTTGTAAGATGAAGGCAACATAAATAGAATATATTTTTTCTTATCATGAATCAGTAACAAATATAGATAATCTGTTGTGGAAGTATTCTAATTGTGCTGTGCCAAATAGGAGCAATAATATTCCTTACCCTTACTAGAGATGTTATAAAGAACATGAACTAATCTATAGTTTGAATAGACTTGAAGACCGGTTAGGTGTGTAAGATACTAGCTCTCACTCTAGAGTTTTATCTTCTCCCTCGATCTGGGGGCTAACATTTTATATTTAAACTTAAAACTATAAATCAAATTGGGGGCTTTGTCTGTCACTCTAAAGTCCTCTAATTCTACACCCTTGAAATTTATTTTCCAATTTATTTGCACACAACCCCATAAACTACATTCTCATACATAAAATCAAATGTGATTCTTACTATTTGTTGACTGAGAAAATACCATCTCGGATCTTACATGTTCTCACAATAGGTATTAACATCTTAATTAGCCAAATCAAGGAGTAAATGAAGTACAAGGTTTCAAATCATCACAACTTCTTTCAAAATTGAAGTATAATACTTCACAAAACTTCCTTTCAATACTTAACCATTTATCATTTTAAAGAAAAAGATAAAGAAAACTACTAAAAATTCATGGAGAAAATACAACCACACTTGAGTTTAAAAGTAAAAAATCATGCACACAAACAAGAAATTAAAATTAAAATTAAATATAGTCATAAAGATAAATACTTATCTCAAATCCACTCCACCAAATGTCTTAAAGTTTCTTTGAATTCTCTTCCTTCACTTATAATATAAACCAAAACTCAAAATAAAATAAAAGGTGGCCGACAGCGGCGGCGGCGACGACAATGACTACTAAGATGAATGATGGCTGTTGGATGTGGATTGCCCCCCCTTTGAGGATCCAAGTATTCTTTTATAAAAATCCAAGAGGTTCCTTGGTGTCTCTTCAAAATGTGTCTCCATTCAATGAATCTTCTAGAAGTTGCCTACTTTCAAAAGCCAATTTAATGAATTTTTGTGTCTATGGAATATTTCTCACGTTTTTACTAAGGGATGCTTCAAACACATCTTCAAAAAATCATCCAAATTTAACGAATCATCAAATAAATACTTTTGGCACTTAAGTGCGGGGTACCTGGCACTTAGGTGTGCCTCTCGCTAAATAATGCGCCAATACTTGGCGCTTAGACGTCTTAGTTCTTTTTTGCACCTTCTTCATTTTTTCTCCAAATTTGATCCCTTTTCACTCGTTTTTACCACTTTTCATCCATTTGATTGTACTTAAAATAAAAATATATAAATACCTTTCATTAAAGCACAATATCTCAAAAATAAGAATAAAAATGTGTACAAAATCACTATATATTTTAGGTGTATCAAAATCCCCCAAACTTAAAATGTTACTTGCCCTCAAGTGTCAATTCAATCTCTTAAAAACTAAATAAGTAGATTATGTATATGAGTTTCTTTTGGAGTTTCTAAAATGTTGATGTAGAAATATAGTAGTCCAATCTAGAGAAAATATTAGTGAATTAGACCAACTTAGGGTTTAGAAATTTTTAATGTAAAGAAGTCTTAAAACTGAGTGTCTATCTAGTTCAGAAATATTATAGATTCTCCAAATATAGAGTTTAGACATTCTATAGTTTCCACTTAAAAAAGTTTTGTTAAACATAATTTTACTTACTATCTTATATCCTTAAGCTTAAGAGTTTCTCAAGTCTACTTTAAAAAGATCAGATGTGGAACCAGTTTTTGATTAGGCACTAATCCTCATGCTCCTCCTTCCTTTTTCAACTTTTCTTTTCTTTCATTTTCTCTTTTTCTTTTTCTTTTTCTTTTTTTTTTTCATTTTCTTCAGACAAGAATTAGTATATCTGGACAGACCTTTAATGATTCTGAAATCCACTCCTCCTTTCCTAAAGCAAAGAGTTGATATATTTCCTTTACTTAAAAATATAATTATTGTTTTTGAAAATTACTTTCAATAAAAGAAATTTAAGTTTTGAAAATAAAATTCTAACTCTTCTAAAGTTTTCAAAAATATAATTTCTCCTACTAAAGATAGTTACACAATATTTATCTTTTCCACACTAAAATTTTTTAACTTTATGTTTATCTTCATTCCTATAAAATTTAACGAAATTTTCTTACTCGTTTCTATATTGAAAATTTTACATCCCTAATATAAAATCATTTACAAGATCATTTTTCTTCAAATCAAAATCAAATTTATTTGAAACACATTTGAGAACAAATAAATTTCAAGTTCTTAGAAAAATTTTTATCCCTCCCCCAAACTTAATTTTTTAATAAAATAAAACATTTTAGCAACACATATAAATATTGGCAGGAATGAAAACTAAAAATAACATGTTAAGAAGAATTTTTACATCCTAAATATGCAAGTACAAAAATTAAAAATAGGAGTAAAAATTAAATTGATCAAATTTTAATATACTTAATATATAGAGATTCATTAGACTTCTATGCAATGGAGGATAACATAAAAGCAAAAAACACACTAACAAACATACACAGCTGCAACATAAAGAAAAATATCTGGTAGTGAATTTAAAATTTTAAACATACAGCTTTTAAGTAACAAGTTAGTTATATTTTAAGCCATCTGAATGAAGTTCAACACCTACGAACTAATTACAATAAAAAACACAATTAACATAATTACTACCATAAAAACATAATAACTGCTCACAAAAACATAGATACATCACAGTAGTGTCTAATGAAACAAAACAAAACAAAAGCTAACAATCTCAACAATTACATCTCAAAACACAACAAATAACACAGAATAATGCACCATCAATAGTTCACACAATAAATTAAAAATAAAATTAACTTATAGATTCCAGTTTAATCATTCTCATCCTTTGCATCAATCTCATCACTATGCCAAGTAGTTGCAAGCTCATATGATGGATATCTTGGATATTGAGGGAAAACTACACCCTGATTACCCTTCATGAGGCTTTCCATAGATGAGTTGTATTCTTCCTCATAATCACTACGTCTCTTCATATATATATCCATATGTTCTGAAAAAATTTCTAAATGTAAAACATTTTTAGTGGTATAAATGACATTATTCAATATTCTCTCCAATAGTTGTGACTGAGAATCAGATCCAGAAGTCTGACGCTGTGATGTAGAAGCACGTGAAGTGGAAGCTCAAGATGTTAAAGTAGCAGAACTACTAGAAAATCCACCCCTCCAGCCAAAAATGGAATGATGTGAATAATATTTCACATTCACACTAGTAATAGGCTTGAGTGGCTGCAATATCTTCTCCCAGCTATCAAATTTAACTCTAGCCTGCACGCATAAAGAAAAAATCAAGGATGCAAATCCCAAACCCGCAGTAGTAGCAGTAATGACAGAACTGGTAAGAACACTATGAATCAAAGCTTCAATGTCAATTTTCTTGAACTTCTGGATGCAATAGTTCGAAGTTTCTCGATCACATGTCACTTCACTAAGATGATTGATAGGCAGCAGACGAGCATAAATGAAAAAGTGTCATGCTTTTGTAGTGGCATCCATCTTTGATTTAAGGAAGTTGACTCTTTTCTCATTGGTTATCTTCCATAACCCTTTTCCTCCAGTAAACAATGAAATGATCTCGTCTAAATCCTCCTAATTTGGACTATAGTTTGAATAAAAACAAATAGTGCTTGAGGGCAAATATTAAAACTGATTCATTACCTCAGGTAAAAAAGGCACTGTCTTTCCTCTAAAAATGACTCTTTCTTCTTCTTCTTCTTCTTCTTCTTCTTTAGGGAGATTCACATAGAAATCCCGCACCACAAAAATTACTGCTACAACAGAAAATAAACAGAACCGCTCCCATTGGCGGCGAACAATCAGATCCTCTATCGCTCCTATTGGACTTTTAAAAAAATGCTCATAAATCAATTTCTCGATTGTAGTGCATCACTATATTAATCTTGAGCTCGAGCACTCATAAACTTGTTTGAATTAAATTGGGTCTTTCCCTTGCTCCTCTTCATTCTTGGTGCCATTTCTAAAAAATTATATAAAATTCACAATAAATTCTTATTTCATCTCTAAATCATTAAACTTAACTCTTAAAAGCTTAAACTACCAAATCCATGTAGTTTCCATTGATGTTCATCAAATTTTCACCAAGACTAGTGATTTTCGGGTAGATCAAGAATGTGCTCAAAATACATGGTCAAAATCAACATATTTTACATAGAAGTGAAGCTTATACCTCAAAAATATCAAATCTAGCAATTTTTTCTCCAAATCACCAAGAAATCTTCAAAATATGGTGTTCCCTAACTTTAAAACCATGAACTCTAGAGAAAGGGGATGAAGTTGAGGTGCGAAAAAGGAGTTTTCGGACTGAATCGTCACATAAAAATCGTTTGCAAACTGGTTTGCATTAACCAACGCTTAAGCATGAATGGTTCAGTGCTTAGGCACCCATCTCTTGGTTTAGGCAACTCTTAAGTGTCTTGGTGCTTAGGCGCTAGTGCACAAATTTTGATTTTTTCGTTTATAAGTGAAATGCACTTCTAGCCTAAGTCTACCAACTTTACATGGTCTCATAACTTTTTAGTAACTATTTTCTTCCTTTTCAACTCTCCTCTTACTCAAGATTCACCAATCTTAACTAATTCGATTTAATCACAAAATAACATAAAATTTTCACACAAACAAACACTTATATTCATTCACAAACAATTACAAACATTTTTAATACATAAATTCTAAATCCAAATAGTCTTAGATGTGAAAATTCCTAAACACAAACACTAGACAATAATAATATAAAAAATATACTAAACACACTTAACATAAACAAACAAACACCAAACACACAAACACTAAACAAAGAACTTAATTACACTCTTCATTTGGTAGAACAAATCCTGACCTATAATTACTCTCTCCTTCAGCATTTGAAATGTAAATATGATAAAACAAACAATGATTAATAACTCTAGTTAAATCTTATTTAATTCATTTGTTCTTCAAATACATAGTCTTATCCGCTTCTTCTGTAAAACTAGTATGACTAAACTGCATCTTAAGTTACCATCCTATATGATCCGGATGTGTGTTAACTTCCATTACTTCTGCTTCAATTGAAGTCACATCAGCCTCAATTTTAGTTATTTTCTTCGCTATTCCTTCGATACTAACGACTGGGAAACAATTATATCACTCTTGCACACTCTGACTAACAAACTTCTTTCTCATTGTCTCCTCCTTTTTCTTCAAATCACTCTCCCATGATGACATTTTTCCAAAACTTTCACTTTCTCACTTAAAATTTGGAGTTAAATGGAAGTGTTGCGAGACTTCTCTTCATACCCTTCTCTTTATAGGCTCTAAACCTCCCATATAACTCCTAGGCATGTGTTGACCTCAATTTTGGTTGAGGTCTAGAAACTTCTTTAGTAGCCTAGGTCTAGCCATAGGACTTTCCTACNTAGGGGCTAACATCTCTTATCAAAATCTAAAATAATAAATCAAGTTTGGGGCTTTAGCTTGTCACTCTAAAGTCCTCTAACTCTACACCCTTCAAAGATTATTTTCCTATTTATTTTCACTAAATCATATGAATTATATTCTCATTCAAACAACCTCATGTGATTCTTTTCAATTGTTGACTTAGACAATACCAGCTCGGTTCTTACATGTTCTCAAAACAAATTATAATATCTAGATGGGTCAGATCAAGAAGTAAATGAGTACATGGAAATAAATGATCACAACTTCTTCCAATATTAAAGATTAATACTCTCCACAACTTTTATCCAACACTTTCATTACTTATCATTTTAAGGAGAAAGATAAAGAAAACTACTCAGAATCTATGGAGAAAACAAAATCACACTTTAGTTTAAAAGTAGAAATCATTTTCAAACCAAAAAGAAGTCTCGATTAAATCCAAAAGTAGTTTAAAAACAAACATAAAAACTTTTCTCAAGTCCTCCACCAAACTCTTGAAGTTCCTTTTAATCTCTTCTCTCTTACGACACTCTTAACTCTCAAAATAAAACTAAAAACAAAGTTGCCTGGAAATCTCTCCCTTTTTAAGCACTTTTCAGCACTTCAAGCACACTTCTAAATGTCTCATCTTCCTTCTATTATAAATTTCCAAGAGGTGCCTTAGAAACTCTTCAAAATGTGTCCAAATTTGATGTAATTTCCAAGAGATGCCTCCTTTCACAAGTCTTTTAATCATATTTTCATTTCTAGTGGTTATAACCAGCCTCTTTAGCCAATAGGTGCCTCAAATGTCCCTTCAAAATTTGGCAAAATGAAGTAAACCGTCACATAACTGCCTCTGGCACTTAAGCATGGGGCCTTTGGCGCTTAGACGTGGCCTTATCTGTTTCACTGGTGCTTAAGGGTTGGATCTAGCGCTTAGGCGCCAAAAATCTTTTGCACCATTTTCACATTTTTGCTTCAAATTTGATCCTTTATTACTACTTTTAGCATTTTTCACATTTTCACTTGTACCTGAAAAAAAAAACACAAAAACAACTTCCATTAAAGCACAATATCTCAAAAAATAGGTACAAAAATGTGTCTAAAAATACTATATATTTTAGGTGTATCAACAGCTAGTCTCTGGAATACTGTGTTGCCTTGTGTGATATTAGTGGGTTTCTTCCTCTTCCAACCATGTACATGAGGTGATGGTAAGGTAGCGACAATCTTTTAGAAGCTCTCGTACCCATCAGTGTCCATTAAGGGATGGAACCTACTCCCCCACAGAAGTGGATAGGTCTCCAGTAACCTTGGTTCCTCCTGATTAGGAATTTCATCAACAGACATTTCTTCAGAGAACTGGGCCTTAGTAGCCTTCTGATTCTTTTGGCTACGGTTCCTTCTTTGAGTTCGGGTTAACAGTGCAGTCTTCGAACTCAATCCAATTTCTAACACTGATGGTGGAACAACCAATCCTTCAGTTGGGTCTTCGACGATCATAACTTCTTTTTCCTTAAAAGAAATGGGAGCAACAGGCTTAGCATGTGTCGTAGTGGCAGGAGTCTTTACCTTTTTGTAAGATGGGAAATCTTGTAGACAATTCAGGTTGAACACAGCAGGCGGTTCCTGAGCTTCCGGGGTAGCAACTTTGATTATGACGAAGGGAGCTTTCCCGAGGATGACTGATACACCAAAATATATGCATTTTTATACCCATATTTTATAATCATTTTTGGTAATATTATACTTTAATGGAAGGTATTTTTTATGTTTTATTGCAGGTTGTTGATGTTTAGGAATTGGAGCAAAAAGGAAGCAAAAATGATGAAATTTGGAGTCAAAATGGAGAAATTAAAAAACTGTTCAGCACCGACGGTACCAGACTGGGCGCTGATGACATTGTTGGACAGAGAAGACGGATTTTAATTGCAGACCCCTGGCACCGACGATGCTATAATGGGCGTCGATGGTACCAGTGTCAGTGCAGGCCATGTTTCTAGAAGATTCAATGAATTTAGACACTTTTTGACGAGTTTTTTGATGCACCTATTAGACAACTGACCCTAGGCTCAATTTAGAGCCAAAATTGATCAGAAAAGAGACCCTTCTTCATCTGCATTTGGCCCTCCTTCATCTTCATTCACCCCTATTAGCCATCCATTGCCCCCTTTTGCTTACTTCTTGCCACTTTACATCATTCAACGCCATCAGTGAGTTATTTTCTATATAGTTTTGAGTTTGTGTGGTGAGTAGAAGTGTGAATTATTCTCTAAGAAGTGTTGGAGAGGAAGAGAAGTGAGAGATTTCTTCTTCCTATATTTTCCAAGAAAGGTTATAAGGGATTTGCTTTGAGAAAGGGTTTCAAATAAGTGTTGTTTGTTTATTATTGTTGTATGAACTTTCTTTTATATATGAAATTTATGTTTTGTTGTATCTTAATGAAGTCTGAGTAGATTCCTTTATCTTTCTCCCTACTCTGAGATATGGTGAAATGAAGAGATAATTGGGTAGTTTCCTCTATCTTTCTCCCTACTCTAAGATATGGTGAAATAAAGAGATAACATGGAATTGTATGAACTTTCTTTTATATATGAAATTTGTGTTTTGTTGTATCTTTCTCATGAAGTTTGCAGTTTTCTTTATCTTTCTTTCTACTCTGAGATATGGTGAAATGAAGAGATAATATGGATGTGCCAATAAAACTTTCTTTTATATATAAAATTTGTGTTTTGTTGTATCTTTCTCATGAAGTCTGAGTAGTTCCTCTTATCTTTCTCCCTACTCTGAGATATGATGAAATGAAGAGATAATTCAGATGTGTCAATGTTAAAATTTAAAATAAATTGTGATGGTATTTCAACTCCGCACTTAATTTACTTTTTGATTTGGCCAGTTGAGTTATTAAAATATATTGTGAAACATAAGATCCGGGAAATGGAGTATGTGTTCTACAACAGAGCGAGAATCACATTTAATTTCATGAAGGAGTATTTCATTTACGGAATTAAGTGCAAATAAATAGGGAAATATACTTAGTTGGGTGTATAATTGGAGATTTCTTGGGTGAAAGACTAAAAATCCCTAATTCGATCTTAGTGTTTAAAAACTAAAGCGAGAGTTAGCCTTCCGGGGAAGGGAAGTGAGACCTCTGGAGTGGGAGCCAATATCCTCCTAGCCTAGCCACGGATTTAGGGACTAAACCTAATATTAGCCAATGATTTTCTAAACCTAAATGAAAATCGACATAGACTGTTAAAAGATTATGCTAATCCAACAATAGATGAACTTCATTTAACTACTCAAAATCCTAATGTTGCTCCTAATTCATTTAAGCTTAAACCTGCTATTATCCAAATGGTACAAAATAATCAGCTTGGAGGAACACCTACTGAAGATCCTAACTTACATCGTGTTAGTTTTCTTGAAATTTGTGCTATTTTTAAATATGATGGAGTGTTTAATAATGTTGTTAGGCTTAGACTTTTTCCTTTTTCATTAAGGGATAAAGCCGAAGCTTGGTTAAATTCATTAACACCTGGATCAATCAGAACTTGGGGAGAACTATCACAAAAATTCTTGGCTAAATATTTTCCACCCTCGAAAACTGTTAAGCTTAGAAATGATATTACATCTTTTTGTCATTTTGAAGGGGAATCAATATATGAAGCCTAAGCTTAGAAATGATATTACATTTTTTTTGTTAGTTTGAAGGGGAATCAATATATGAAGCCTAGGAAAGATTTAAGAATCTTCTAAAACGATAATACATCTTTTCATTAGTTTGAAGAAGAATCAATATATGAAGCTTGGTAAAGATTTGAGGATCTCCTTAAAAAATGTCCACACCATGATTTACCAGATTGGTTAATAATTCAAACTTTTTACAATTGATTAGTAGGATCACTCAGATCTATTATAGATGCTACTGCAAGTGGATCTTTAATGTCAAAACCTTTTGATGAAGCATACTCTTTAATAGAAGAAATGACTACTAATAATTTTCAATGACCCTTTGAATGAGTAAATTCTAACAGAGTAGCTAGTATTCATGACTCAAAAAAAATACTTATTTTAGCATCTCAAATTGCTGCTATATCAAAAAAGATTGATCAAATTGGAGTGAACTATTCTCAAATACCACCAGTACTAGAGGAAAATTCACTAGGACAGATAATTGATACTTAATTATCTTATGAAACTTTAAATGTATTAATAATCAAAATAACAATCCATATGCTAACAATTACAACCCTGGACGGAAAAATCACCCTATTTTTTGTTGGAATAATTATAACAATTCAATAAACCCTTCAAGAAATTAAACAACCAAGAAAATTCTAATTATTGACCTTATTATCCTTTTGGATTTAACTCTAACCCTAACCCACAAGTTAAGGAAAAGAAGTTGATGATGGAAGAAGTAATGTTGAATGTGGGAAATGAAATACAAAATCGAGGGGTTGCTATTAAAAATATTGAAAATCAATTAGGATATATTGCTACTGCATTTAACAAACCTTCAAAAAAATCTTCCGAATACTGTGGAAGTTAATCCTAAAGATCAAAATAAGGAGTAAATTAATGCTATTCAATTACGAAGTGAAAAAGAAGTTGAAACAAGAATCCAAAGAGAAACTAAGTTGATGAGGAGAAGGAAGAGATGGAAAGTTACGATAATGAAAATGAACAAACATAAGTTCCCCTAGAAAAATCATTACCTCTATTTTCTCAATGACTAAAGCAGAAGAATAAAAACAAACAATTTACAAAATTTTTGGAAATCCTTAAAAAAATTAACGATAAACATTCTTTTCAATGAAGCTTTGGAAAAAATGCCAAGTTATGTGAAATTTATGAAAGATATACTAAACAAAAAAAAAAGTTTGCAGATCATGAGACCGTTGCTCTTAACGAAGAGTGTAGCACTATTATTCAGAAAAAAACTTCCTGAAAAGTTAAATGATCCTGGTAGTTTTACTATACCTTGTGCAATTGGTGAAAATTTTTATGGAAAAACCTTATGTGATTTAGGAGCGAGTATCAATCTTACGCCTCTATCAATTTTTAAACGTTTAGATTTAGGAGAGATTTCCCTACTACTGCAACTCTTCAGTTAGTTGATGGATCAATAACCTATCATAAAGGAGTTATAGAAGAAGTATTAGTAAAAGTGAATAAATTTATTTTTCCTGTAGACTTTATAGTATTAGATATGAAGGAAGATAAAGAGATTTCTATTATTTTGGGGAGATCAATTCTTGCAACAGGGAGAGTTGTGATAGTTGTGCAAAAAAGAGAATTAATAATGAGAGTTAATGATCAAGAAATAACATTTAATATTGTAAAAGCTATGAAATATCCTGCAATAGAAAATGACAATGAATATTTTAGGATGGAAATTACTGATTATCTAAGTAATGAGCAATTTAAGAAAGAGTTTGAAGAAAAATTAAGGCAAGAAGAATTTAGTGGGAATAAGAATGATATAAAAGAAAAAAAATTAGATTATATTAAGGACAAATTTGAAACTTTAGATTTGTTGGAAAATGATAATAAAAATCTTATTCCTTCAAGTATTAAACCACCTGAACTTCAACTGAAAGTATTACCTGCTCATTTAAAATATGTGTTTTTAGGAGATTCATCTACATTGTCTGTTATTATATCTTCTGTGTTAACTAAAATTTAAGAACAAAAATTAATAGAAATGTTAAACAGATATAAAAAGGCTTTTAGATGGACTTTAGTAGATATTAAAGGAATTAACCCTTCAATTTGTATGCACAAAATTTTATTAGATGAACAATACAAACCTAAAGCTAATCCTCAGAGGAGATTAAACTCAATAATGAAAGAAGTTGTAAAAAAGAAATTTTAAAATGGTTAGATACTAGAATTATATATCATATCTTCGACAGTGCTTGGGGTAAGTCCAATTCACTGTGTTCCAAATAAAGGAGGAGTGACCGTTGAATTAAATGAGAAAAATGAATTAATTTTAATAAGGCAAGTGACTGGTTGGCAAATTTATATAGATTATAGAAAATTAAACCTAGCCACCAGAAAATATCACTTTCCTTTACCCTTTCTAGATCAGATGTTGGATAGATTGGCTGGAAAAAAATATTACTACTTTTTAGATGGATACACCGGTTATCATCAAATTCTAATTACTCCTAAGGATCAAGATAAAATAACATTTATAAGCCCTTATGGAACATTTGCTTTTTGTAGAATGTCTTTTGGACTATGCAATGCACCTGCAACATCTCAAAGATGTATGATGTCAATATTTAGTAATTTGATTGAATATGGAATGGAAATATTTATGGATGATTTCTCTATGTTTGGGACTTCATTTGAATTATGTTTAAATAATTTAGAAAAAATTCTGGAATTATGTGAAAAAATTAACCTAGTACTAAATTGGGAAAAATGCCAATTTATGGTTGCAGGAGGAATTGTACTTTGGCATAAAATTTCTGAAAATGGCATGGAAGTAGATCCTGCAAAAATTCAGGTTTTTGAAAAATTACCACCACCATTTACTGTCAAAGTGGTAAGATATTTTCTAGGACATGCTAGTTTCTATAGGCGTTACATAAAAAATTTATCAAAAATAACTAAGCCATTATGCCAACTTTTAGAAAAAGATAATGAGGAATGCATTAAAGCATTTGAGCTATTGAAAGAAAAATTAATCACTGCACCTATAATAGTCCCACCTGATTGGGAGAAACCATTTGAAATAATGTATGATGCTAGTGATTATGCAATTGGAGATGTTTTAGGACAAAGGCAGAAAAAAGTTTTTAAAGTAATATATTATGCTAGTAAAACTCTGAATGATGCTCAAATTAACTACACTACCATTGAAGAGAGTTATTAGTTAATGTTTATGCCTTTGATGAATTTAGACCTTACTTGATTGGAACTACATATACAGTGCATACAGATCATTCTACTATCAAATACTTGATGCAAAAGAAGGATGTTGAACCAAAATTAATTAGATAGATACTTCTATTGCAAGAGTTCAATTTTACTGTAGTTAATAGAAAGGGAAATGATAATCAAATAGCTGATCATTTGTCTTAACTAGAAAAAGAAATATTAACTAATTTTGCAAACAAAATTTTAGAAAATTTCTCTAATGAACAATTATATAGTATTGATGAAATAAATACACCGTGGTATGCAGATATAGTAAATTATATTGTAAGTGATATTCTACCACCAAATATTAAGAATCAACAATTAAGGAAATTTATTTATGATTCAAAATTCTATTTTAGGGATGATCCATATTTATATAAATAATGTAAAGAACTAATTATTAGAAGGTGTGTGCCTTATGAAGAAACTCAACAAATAATTGAAAGATGTCATGATTCTGAATTTGGAAGACATTTTGGAACAAATAAAACTGCTTATAAAATTTTACAAGCTGGATTTTATTAGCCTACTCTTTTTAGAGATGTTAATGAATATATTAAAACATGCGATTAATGTCAGCGAGTAGGAAATATTTCTAGAATAAATGAAATGCATCTAAATTACACATTGGAAGTTAAAAAATTTTATATGTGGGGATTAGATTTTATGGGACCATTTATGCCTTCATTTGAAAACTTATATATATTACTTGTTGTTGATTATATGTCCAAATGGATTGAAGTTGTTGTTGTACCTAAATGTGATGCTCGGAGTGTTTCTAAATTTTTAAATAAAAATATTTTTACAAGATATGGAATGTTGAGAGTAATTATTACAGATGGAGGATCTCATTTTAGAAATAAGAGGATCAAGAAATTGATAAAAAAATATGATATTATATATAGATTCTCTACTGCTTATCATCCTCAGACCAGCATTCTAGCAGAAATATCAAATCGCGAAATAAAACAAATTTTAGAAAAAGCAATAAATCCTTATAAATTGGATTAGTCTGCAAGATTAGATACTACATTATGGGTATACAGAACTGCTTATAAGACTCTTATAGGAATGTCCCTATATAAACTTATTTTTAGAAAAATATGCCACTTACTAGTAGAATTGGAGCATAAAATAATTTGGGCTATTAAGGAATTTAATTTTAATCTAAAAGATGCTTGTGAGAAAAGATTATTGCAACTAACTAAATGAACTTGAGGAGATTAGAAATGAAGCATATGATAATGCAAAAATCTATGAAGAGAAAATGAAAACACAGCATGATGGGAAGAGTATTAACAAGAAGTTTAAACCTGGACAAGAAGTTCTATTATACAATACAAGATTGAGATTATTTTCAGGAAAATTGAAATCCAGATGGTTAGAACCATTTAAAGTGATTAAAGTCTATCGTTATGGAACTGTTATTATTAAAGATCCTAAAACTAAAAAAGTATTTAAAATTAATAGGCGTTGATTGAAACATTATTATGAAGAACACATACCATAACTTAAAGAAATTTTAATGTTAATTCATCCTGACTAAACAATGGTACATCAGGCTAACGACGTTAAACTAAGCGCTTTGTGGGAGGCAACCCATATATAAATCTATATATATTTATTTATATATATTCTTATTATTTTGTTAATAAATGTATTTATATGTTAGGAAATAATAGTATTTTTGAGTCCTACACAATTTTATCTATCATAAATTAAGACAAATATTGGTATTGGAGGAAAATTTGGAATTGCAATGAACAAAAAAATAAAAGACGTGAATTTGGCCTCTGGAACCGACAACACCCGCCTAGTGATCCATGGCACCGACAACGCCATCAGAACCATCGACGGCGTCCCGAGCAGTTGTGCACTTGCAGAGCGAATTCGACAGACTTTGGAGGGATTTCGGTTCTCAATAACTATCGAGAGGTGCTTTTAAAGTCCTAAAAACTGTCTTGGACATCCAGAAACTTCCTAATTTTGAATTCCATGGCTTCCAATTCTAGAAATACTTCAAGGTATGGAGTTTTTAACAGAAGAAATTTTATCTGTTTTGACGCACATAGATTATACGACAAATTCATCATGAAGAAGAGACTTATCAATGAAAGAGGCCTTTTCAACCATAGATTGAGTAATCCAAGTACATATATTAAGAAAATAATTGTGCAAATACGTTGGGAAGTTCTGTGTTACACTACTGCTGCAATTGTAGTACCAGTCGTAAAGGAATTCTATGCTAACTTACATGGAATTACCCAAGGAGTTGTCTTCGTTCGAGGTAAGGCTATACCATTTACTCCAGCTCGAATTAATGATTTGTACATGATAGAAAACGTTCCAATCAGTCATTGTACAAATTTTATCCCAACGAGAGATATGATGTAAGAAGTATATAATTTTTCGATGGATCAAAATGATAATTGGGAAATCAGAGATGAGGAATACGTTAGTTTCTTTGCTTTACTGCTTAACCCAATATCAAAATAATAACATTTCTTCATATTTGCAAAATTGCTCTCTACCATGAAAAGTGTAATTTTAAACTATTTCATTCAAATGGAGAAACCCATTGATGTGGGGTCAATTATTTTCAAATATGTTATGGGTATTATTATGAATGGGCCAATATATGGATTGGGGCACTCTTCCATAATTTTCCTACTTTGCAGTCAATCTCAAGTTCCATATGAAAGTTGGGAGAAAGTTTTCTTACCTTGGGAGCCCATGATTCCTATTGATGGAAATTATATAGGAAATGGAAATGAAGCATTAAATGTTATTTTGGATCATTCATCACACGCTTCAACACCATTAATGCCACCAACTGTTGGAAGTTCAATGACTTTGGAGAAGAAAATGAAGAAAATAGAAAGAGAACTTCAGAGTATTACGAATGCAATAGGAAATCTTAACTACCTTTTGGATCACCAAGATTGGAGGATGAAGGAGAACTTTGATCATAATGGGACAATTGAAGCAGGATTGGTGCAGATGTTCAAGAAAAATGGATGGATCGATGAAAATTTGACTGATCAATTGCCACACTGACCCTTCTACAATTTGTATGTCCATTACCATTCTATGGGAGATATTAGAGGAGGAGAAAGTACTGAAGATGAGGCAGAATAATTGAAGAAGTTTGACTCTCTACTAGTTTAAAATACTTATGTTTTAAATGTAATTGTGTGAATTTGATTTACTTTACTTTGCTTTAGAACTTTATTGACTTTGATTGTGTATAGTTTTGTGTCAGCGTTCTAGTGCAATGGCTTGATTTCGATGATGAATTATAATTTAGTTTGCTTTAAGGATGTGGAAGTGTGATTATAAAAATGTATTTGTAAAAAGTGTATTTTCATATATAAAAGTTAGTTTGGTGTTGTTTGTGAAAATGTTTATTTGTGAATTATTTTTAGATGAGAATTAGTGTTCAAAAAGACTAAATAGACTTTCGAGTAAATTGAAAGAAAATTCAAATTTTAAAAAAATCAAAATATGAATTTATGGCCACTAGCACCGACAGTGTCGGTATGGACGCTGACAGTGCCCTCAACCCGAACCAACCCAAACACCCTTAAAATTTGTGATTTACAGAGTAAAATGCCATTTTTACCCTTTAAGTCACCTTCAACCTCCGGTTTTTGCACCTAGGGCTTGCTATTGCTCGGATTTGAGGCAATTTTAAGGCAAACAAAGTTTGGATTTAATCTTCTATTAGTAAAAGATACACTTTAAACTCAAATTTTTTTATTTTCTCCAAGGATTTATCTTACATTGTCGAGATCTGAAATTTTAGGATTTTTTGGGAAGATTTTGAGAAAATTCTTTGGTGAAGAACTCTTACATAGTAGATTTAAGTTTAAGACTTTCCACACTGTGATTATCAGAATTCTTTGGAATTTATTTGGATTTTATCAAATTTTTGTAGATTTACTATGACACCTGATCCCGGAAAATATAGTTGTGTAAAACTTATATAAGTTTAACTCTGCTATGTAACGGTGTCAAAAGCTTGATGCAATATTTATGATTAAGAAATTTAAGCAATTAATGTTGGGATTCTATGCAAGTATATGTATCGTTATCAAGTAATAAAGGACATTCTACTTAAGCCCCGAATATCGATCCCACGGGGAAGGTTTAAACTAGAAAATTCACACAAAATAAACAAAATTATCGTCATTATTTTTGAATCTGTAAGATGCTAACAAAACTAAATTATTTAACTTCTAGCAAAACTAAAATGCAAAGTCTAAATAGTAACTACTAAACTATGTTTATGTGATAAAGATTTCTTATGTGAAAATGCATCTTTCCCACTATAATGAGATTTTGGAAAAATGAGATGAGATAATTGGTTTTAATATGTATTGTGTCAAATAGGAGCAGTTTTAATTTTCTACCATGATACAGTGTTATAGAAAATTATTGGTTAATCCCAGGTTTAGTCCTTAAATTTGTGGCTAGGCTAGGAGGATACTAGCTCCCACTTCCCTTCACCTAAAGGCTAACTCTCGCTTTAGTTTTTAACCACTAAGACTGAAGTGGGGATTTTAGTTTTTCACCCTGAAATCTCCAATTCTACACCCAATAACATATATTTTCCTATTTATTTGCACGTAATTTCATAAACAAAATACTCCTTCATGGAATCAAATGTGATCCTCACTCTGTTGTAGAACTCATACTCCATTTTTCGGATCATACGTTTCACAAAATATTTTAACAATTCATTTGGCCAGATTGAAAAGTAAATAAAGTTCAGAGTTGAAAACTTATAACAATTTATTTTATATTTTAATATTGGCACATTCATATTATCTCTTCATTTCACCATATCTAAGAGTAAGGAGAAAGATAAAGAAAACTACTCAAATTTCATGAGAAAGATATAACAAAACACAAATTTCATATATAAAAGAATGTTCATACAACACTAATAAACAAACAACACTTATCTGAAACTCTTTCTCAAGGTAAATTCCTTGTAGCCTCTCCTAAAAAATAAAGGAAAACGAAATCTCTCACTTTTCTCCTTCTCCAACACTCTCAGAGAAGAATTCACACTTAATCTCACCACAAAACTCTAAACTCTTAAAAAAATCACTAATAGACTCCTAAATGGTGGTGGAACAAAGATGGAATAAGTGTATGGAGGCGAGGTGTGGCAAAAATGAGAAAGGAGGAATGAAGAGGAGCGCCTTTTTTGATCAATTTCAGCCTCAAATAGAGCCTAGAGTCGGTTCTCCAATAGGTGCATCTAAAAACCCTTCAAAAAACATCCAAATTCGTCGAATCTTCTAGAAACAGGGTCTGAACTGATATTAGCGCCGTCGGCGCCCATTCTGGTACCGTCAATGCCAGTGGTCTGTAATTAATTCTATGCTCTCTATCAAATGGTGCTGTCGGCGGTGCTTCTGGCGCTGAGTAAAATCCATCAGTCGTTCTGTAAGTCTACGCCGTCGGTACTGAGTATTTCTTCAAAAACGCCATTTTGACTCCAAATTCCATCCTTTTTTCTTCTTTTTTGCTTCAAGTCAAATCAACAACCTGTAAGAAAACTTACAAATACCTTTTCAATAAAGTGCAATATCACTAAAAATGAGTATAAAATATGGGTCTAAAAATGCATATATTTTTTGTGTATCAAAATCTCCCAAACTTAATGGTATAAAATATGGGTCTAAAAATGCATATATTTTTAGTGTATCAAAATCCCCCAAACTTACATGTTACTTGTCCTCAAGGTAACTCCTCTACTACATAAAAAATATATGACTTATGGTAAAGAATTTAACTTCTAGATATCCATATTTTAGTCTACTAAACATAATATCATGACTTAAGAAAAATTCAAAATAACTCTCAGTTAATACTAAAGATATAAGAATATTCAGCAGTCAAGTCCAAGATTTCCGATTCTCTATTCTTTTCAAAAAAAATTGTAAATTGTCATATTAAAGTCACTTAGAATATCCACATTAAAAAGAAGTTCATAAATCTTTACTAGTAAATAAATTAATACTCAAGTAAAAATTTAGAAAATGTAGTCAAGTCTTCTTCCTTAAGTTCATTCAAATGAAACCAATTTTTAATTAGGCATCTCCTCAAGCTTCTCATCATATCTCTTTTTTTCTTCTTTTCTTTTCTTTTCAAGATCATTTTTAATCCTTTTTCTTTTTCTTTTCTTTTTCTTTTCTTTTTGTATGTGAGGATTACTATATCTAGATGGCCTTTAATGATTTTGAACTCACTATCCTCCTCTTAAAGTTAAGAACTTTTCGCATTCCTTCACTTAACAAATTTGTATTAGCTTAAAGATTTCATAAAGTTTAATTCCTTTCTTTTTACATGAATCTCTAAAATTTTTAATACTTCAAAAATACAAATTTCTTTACTTTAAATAGAAAAACATAGTCTTATTCTCTTATACCAAATATCTTAATCTCTAAAATTAACCTTAATTATTAAAAATTTTTACTTAAGCTTACTATATATTTAGAAACATATATATAGTTATCTAAAGTTATCCCCTCATACCAAAGGTCATGTTAAATTTAAATTTTTTGAAAATATAGTTAAGTGAGGACAAATAAAATTAAGTTTCTTTCTTTTAAAAAGGAATTTTTCTTTCCCCAACAAACTTAAATTTTAAAAAGATTTAGCATGAAGAATTGAAAAAATAAAATAAAAGGTAAAAAAAACATTAAATACATAAAGAAAAGACTTATCTGTTGAAGGTTCTGATTTTTTAAACTTAACTCTGAAATATTGCAGGTTATAATATGAAAAGCTACAAGACTTATAGCATTAAATTACACATAATACATATAAAATCAGCTGAGAAAGAGTTAATTACAATACATTTAACAAAATAATAAAACTAACAATAGAACTAAACTGAATTTCAAATAACAAATAGTTTTACAATTCTACAGTTCACAACTTAATATCTAAAATAAAACTGAGTCTCACTATCTAATAACAAACAGTCTCAACAATATAACAAAAACAAACAACAAAATAACAAAGTACAATCAAGCATAAATTAAAAGAAAGATCACCAATTGTCATCATCTTCTTCATCTACATCCAGATTCTGCCGCTGATATGGAGTAAAAACAGGCTGAGTAGGAAACTGAACTGAATGATCACCCTTCATGTATCCAACCATTGCATCATCATAAGCAGCATCATATTCGAACTTTTTCCGTATCAAATCATTAGTGTGAGCATTTATAGCATCCATGTTTTGCAATCTTTAATCCATTCTCAAGATATCTCTCTACTGGATCATCATCTGATCCAATAGTTCTCGAAGAGTAGGGTCACAAGAAGTAGGGGTCCTAGAAGTGGAAGGAATATCTCTGGTCTTACTTCCAGATCTCCAATCAACATGAGATTCATAAGTCTTTATGTTAGCATGTCCAATAGGGTTTTAGAGGCTCAATCCTCTCTTTCTTTGGTATAAAATCAACTCCTACCTGTTCACATAGTGTGAAAATAAGTGCATAGTGTCTTAAACCACCAGTGGTTTCTCCCAAAGCAATAGATTGAGTGTTCATATAAATAATAGAGCCTACATTTATCCTCATCACTTGTTGAATATAGAAGTTCAGAATGGCTCTATCCTTGGTCACCTCACTATGATGATTTGTCGGTATCATTCTTCCAGAAATAAAATAGGGTCAGGTCTTAGATGCTACATTTAACATAGAAAGAGGAAAGTTTACCTTAACACCATTCTTGACTTTCAAAGTTCCTCTTCCATCGGTAAGAAATAACCTCATCCAAGGCCTCTTTCGTTGCAGAAAATAATTTATACTGGCAACTGTAAACATCTTCCAACTAATAAAACTCATTAATTTTTCTTGGAGAAAACTCCACCAGTTTCCCATGAACAAAAATAAAGTCATCAAAAGCCTCCATAAAACTGGCGTAGAATTCCATCACTACACCAATAATTGCATCAGCAGTAAAATAACAAAAATTTTCCCACTGTCGAGCATTGATCAATCTCTCGACTTCTCCACCAAGATTTTTAAAACCTAGATCCGAAATCACTTTTTTATTTTCAAGTAGACTATGTAAACGAGCACTAGCCTTGAAGCTGACAAATTTTTGTTCATCATAATCTACTTTGTTTTTCCTTTGCTCACTCTCGGGGCCATGGTAAATCTAAGAAAATTTAATAAAAATCCAAATAAATTCCTAAAATTCTAAAAATCACAATGTAAAACTCTTTAAACTTAAATCTGCTAAGTAGGAGTTCTTCACCAAAGGATTTTCTCAAAATATCTTTAAAAATTCCAAAATTTTTGGATCTCGGTAATGTGAGATAAATCTTTGGGGAAAATCTAATTTTTTTAGTTTAAAGTGTAGCTCTTACCTAGAGAAGATGAAATCCTAAGTTCCTTTGCCTTGAAATTGCCCCAAATTTGAGGAAATGCGAGCCCTACGTGCAAAAATCGGAGGTTGAAAGTGACTCAAAGGGTAAAAATGGCGTTTCACTGTGCAAATCACAAATTTTAAGGGGTTTAGGCTGTTCTCGGGTCAAGGTCGTCGTCAGAGCCCATGCAAGCGTCGTCGGCGCTGAAGGCCTAAAAATTCCATTTTTCAATTTTTTCAATTTTCTCTAAGTCCTTTTAGTATTTTTAAACACAAATTTTTATCTAACAATAATTCAGAAATAAACATTTTCACGAACAATAACAAACTAACTTTTATATATGAAAATTAACTTTTCACAAATAAATATTTCTAATCACACTTTTACACTCATATAACAAATTAAATTATAAATCAACGTCGAAATCAAGCCACAACACTAAACGCTGACACAAAACTATACACTCAATCAAAGTTCATAATTCTAAAGCAAAGCAAACTAAATCAAATCCACACAATTACATTAAATACATAAATATTATAAACTAGTAGAGAGTCCAAATTCTTCAATTATTTTGCATCTTCTTCAGTGCTTTCTCCTCCTCTAATATCTCCCATAGACTAGTAATGAATGTACAGATTATGTAAAGGTCGATACGGGAATTGATCAGTCAAATTTTCTTTGATCCATCATTTTTTCTTAAACATCTACACTAATCCTTCTTCAAATGTTCTATTATGATCAAATTTCTCTTTCATCCTCCAATCTAGGTGATCGAAAAGGTACTTAAGATCTATTATTGCATTCGTAATGCTCTAAAGTTCTCTTTCAATTTTCTTCAATTTCTTTTCCAAAGCAAGTGAACTTCCAACTGTGGTGGCATCAATGGAGTTGAAGCATGTGATCGAATGATCCAAAACAACATCTAATGCTTCATTCCCATTCTCAACATAATTATCATCAATAGGAATCGTGGGCTCCCAAGGTATTAAAACTTTTTCCCAACTTTCATATGGAACTTGAGACTTGGGATTGACTGCAAAGTAGGAAAATTGTAGAAGGATGCCCAAGTCCATAAATTGGCTCATTCATATTAATACGCATAACAGATTTAAAAATGATAGATCCTATATCAATGGGTTTTTCCATTTGAATGTAATAATTTAAAATAGCACTTTCTATAGTGACTCTACTAATCTTCATGGTAGGGAGTAATTTTTTAGAAATGAAGAAATGTCACTTCTTTGATATTGGATTAAGTGATGAAATAGAGAAACTAACATATCCCACATCTCACATTTCCTAAATATCACTTTCATTCGTCAGAAAATTATAAACATCTTGCATCAAATCTCTGGTAGGGATAAAATTTGTATAATGACATATTGGAACGTTTTCTATCATATACAACTCATTAATTTGCGCCGGAGTAAATGGTACAACCTTACCTCGTATGAAAACTACTCCTTGGGTAATTCCATGTAAGTTGGCATAGAATTCCTTCACCACTAGTACAACAACTGCAGCGGTAGTGTAGCGCAGAACTTCCTATTGTCATTGTAAATTGATTTTATCAATCAGAGAACTTGGATTAATCAATCCATGATTGACAAAGCTTCTTTCCTTGATCAATCTCTTCTTCATAATAATTTTGTCGTATAAACTCTGCACGTCAAAACTGATAAACTTTCTTCTATTAAAAACTCCATACCTGAAAGTATTTCTGGAAATGGAAGCCATGGAATTCGAAAATAGGAAGTTTCTAGTCGTCCAAGGCAATTTTTAGGACTTTAAAAATACCTCCTGACGATTATTACGGAGCAAAATCTCGCCAAAGTCTGCCAAAATTCATCCTAAATCGTCAAACTGTTATCGGCATCGTCGGCGCTTCCGATGACACTGTCGGCACCATTGTTTGTTTATCAGGCGTCGTCGGCGCCAGAGGCCAAAATTGCGACTTTTCATTTTTTTTGTCCAATTCAATTCCAAATTTTCCTCCAATACTAATATTTTTCTTAATTTATATTATATAAATTATGTAGGATTATTATCTTGATGTTCGGTTACTAAGCGCAGTAGCGATATGTCCCAATTGGTTTTTGTTGACCTCACTTTTGGTTAAGGTCTAAAAACTTCTTTAGTAGCCTAAGTCTAGCCATAGGACTTTCCTATTGACTAGTCTTAGAAAACTAGGAAAGGTATCCTCACCATTAGAAACTCAAAACTCTTCTCTTTACTCGACTTGAGTTCCACATATTGATCTTAACCTCTAGCACTTAGTATGTGAGATCATTATGAGAGAACTCAAGAGGAATTCCACATATTGATCTTAACTTCTAGCACTTAGTAGGTAAGATCATTATGAGGGAACTCAAGGAAAGTTTCTATAGGACTATTTGGCCTTAGGATTGACCCTAGGTGTTGGTTTGGAGTTAAGGTATACCATACCCCCACAATACCCTGGCTAAGATCAATAAATGAGAGCCCAAAATGGGGATTTCATTGATCCATGGTTCATTTAGAATGGATATCTATCAAATTCTACTTGAAATGCTCCTCTTGGGTCTTTTGCCCTAGACACCTCCAAATTACCTAACTGCCATTGGAACCTAAATTTGGCCAAAATTCTCAAATTTTGCCAAAATACCCAAAACTAATCAAAACTCATTCCAAACACTTTGAATACATCCAAATTTGTCCAAATTTCTAAAAATGGCCAAATTACCAAGATACCCCTCCATGACCCAAAATCCAAAAAATTACTGACAAAATGGCCAAATTACCAAAATGCCCCTCATGACCCAAAAATCCAAAAATTCCAAAAATAAAAAATGGCCAAATTACCAAAATGCCCCTCCATGGCCCAAAAATCCAAAAATTCCAAAAAATTCCCAAAAATCCCAATAAATCCAAAATATTTCCAATTTCATCTTGGCCAACTACACCTTAGTCCAATTTGGTCAATTTAACCATATTTGACCAAAACCCCCAAATTAGCCCTAATATTGGCTAACACTCCAAATCTCAACAATTGAATGCCTTAAACTTCAAATTGGCATCCATTTTTTGTTTAAAATCCATTATAAGGTCATTTGTGACCAAAAACAACAATCAATTTGAGCTTAGTCCAAAGTTAGCTTAAGTTTGACCCAAATTAGATCAATATTCCTAAATTGGGTCTAAATCCAAATTTCATCAAAATCCACTAAATCAACTTCAAAACAATTTTCATCATTCATGAAAGTTGTTTATCATGACATTTTACACCAAACCCAACAATCAATTTGGACTTAGCCCAAAGCTAGCCCAAGTTTGACCTAAATTTAGCCCTACATGCTTTAATTTAGGTCTAAAACCAAAACCCATCAAAATCTATCCAAATTGACCACCAAATCAACTTCAAAACAATTTTCATCCTTCATGAAAATTGTTCATTACCCAAATTGACCACCAAATCAACTTCAAAACAACTTTTATCCTTCATGAAAGTTGTTCATAATTAAATTGACCACCAAATCAACTTCAAAACAACTTTCATCCTTCATAAAAGTTGTTCATAATGATTTTTACCTCAAACACAACAATCAATTTGAGCTTAGCCCATGGCTAGCCCAAGTTTGACCCAACTTACACCAAACACAACAATAAATTTGGACTTAGCCTATGGCTAGCCCAAGTTTGACCCAAACTTAGCCCAACATGCTTAAAATGGATCAAAAATAAAAAATTCACCAAATTGATTAATCAATTGACCTCAAAATGACTTTCACCCTTCATGAAAGTTGTTCCTCCTCCTACACCAAATTCCATATTTAATTGGACCAATTGGCATGCCTAACCTAGCCCAAACACAAGATCTTACAACAAATTCCGTATTTAATTGGGTCAATTGACATGCGTAACCTAGTCCAAACACAATATTTGGTCATATGCACCTTCTTGGACTTATGGTCAAATCCAAACCAATTGAGGTTGGTATGGTCAAATGAGCCTTACCTTAACTCATCCTAGACTCTAGAGTTGAGATAGTACAAACACAAGATTTGGTCATATGCACCTTCTTGGACTTATGGCCAAATCCAAACCAAGAGCTTGATATAGTCAAAGGAGCCTTACCATAACTCATCCTAGACCCTAGGGTTGAGTTTAAAGCCAGCCATCCACCCATGGTTAAGCTTGATATTTATCTCATGGGTAATTTTTTTAAAAAAATTTTTAAAGAGATAAGGAGGGGGTTAAATCAAAGTACTTGCCATACCACATGTCCATACCCTATGGTGCCATTTTTACTGAGCATCATAACCTTTAACCTTGATCCTACCCTTGGTTAGCCACTTTAACCCAAGCTAAAGCCCAAAACTGTGAGCCCCTACATGGATAATACCCAAACTCATGCCAAGAAGCCACCTCAGCCCAAATTGAGCTGAGGGATCCTCTGCTTTACACCTAAGCAGTGGGGCTAACCCCTCCATTGGCCAGCTAAGCCTCCCCTTAGCCAATTTCTATAATATCCACCCTCACGGGCATGAATAGTGGGTGGTAAAAATATTTTCACTGAGGCCTTCCAAACCCCTCAGAGAGTTTCCCTAAAAGACTCTTAGTGCATTGCAATCCATTTCCCTCTCTCAAATCCACCATGGCAATCCAATTTTGAGCTTAAATTTCTTCTCGAAACCAGAACAAACCCCAATCCCAACCTACACAGCACCAAATGTAAAATAAATTGGCCCTACACCTTCACAACAGTGAAAGAGGCAAAACCCCCATCAATTCCCCCCTGAAATAGCCTCCACCATAGCTCTCAACCAACACCCAAAATCGGCTGTTGTCGAAATCATACATAGGCTTTACACCAGAGCCAGAGGCTTCATCCCTAAGCTCTTTGGAACCTAACAAAGGTGTGAAGAATCTCTGATTGAGGCTAAACCTCTCGGAGCAAAGGTATAACCTCACTCACTCTCCCGAGCCTTCACGAGCTCTCCATTTATAATGGCTTGATTTCATAGCATGTTTACCATATAGATGTGTTCGTCTCTTCAAGACAAACAATTTAAGAAAATAATCACTAAAATCCATAAAAAAATGAGAGAGATATTAAGGTTTTAAAATGGACGGTTCTCGGTTAAGTCTATCGGGGACGATGAACGGATGTCGTCCATTTTTGCGTGTATTGAATGAACGGCGGAGATCAAGTCGGATGATCCTATGGAACGAAACGGCGGGACGCGTGGCAGCTGACTCAAAAGGCGGCGTCAAATAGGAGCGTGCCGCGTGGCTTTTTGACGGATTTGATGATCCAGTGAGCCCGCGGTTTGAATAAATAAATAGGATATTTAATAAATTCAGAAAATAGATCCTAAACTTCAAAAATCCATATCTTTGTGTAGAAAATTCATAAAAATAAAATAAAAATACCCTCTTGCTCAGTGAACAGAGGAGAATCATGTGAAATTATTTTCACATTAATTTGATGCAAAAATTATTTTTAAAAAATGAATTAGGGTTAGGGATTTTTCAATTCTCCATTCATATTGAATTATCACTTTGACCCCAAATTTTTATATGTTGTAGCCTCTATCTAGGTGAACAACTTGAGAATTTTTCTAAAGACATAGAAGATCTATAGATAGAGATCTTAATTTTTTAAGTTTTTTATGAATTTTTTATTTAAATAATTATAGAAAATTGTATGTGGCTTAGAAAATTCTACAAAAATTCATGTAAGTTTCCTATGGACTAGAGTAGTCTTTGGAAATAATTTCATAATTTGTAAATTTCCTATGGCTCATGGGTCAAAAAACTCACCATAAAAATTTCAAGTCATTTGGGGATCATTTAATATTTTTAATTGATTTTTAAAAGTGACCATCAAATTTGAAACTTAAATGATTTTTAAAAATCAAAATATAACTCCAAAAATTATAAAACTTAGTTTTTTAAGTTCTCTGATATCAGGGGAATTTAATAAAAATAAAATATATTTAAAATAAAAACTTGATTTTTAGGTTATTTTTNACAATTTTAATAAATCACAGAAAATTCAAAAAATTATGAAATTTTGGCCAAATGACTTTCTGGTCTAGGGCTAACTCACAAAAAAATTTCAAGTGATTAGGAATTGTCCTGATCGTCTTTTGGAATTTTCTTTGAAAATGCATATTTTTACATGAAAATAATTATATGAATTAAATTAAATTGTGAAAATTCA
>JXCR01109839.1:0-12679 GCA_002079205.1 Phalaenopsis hybrid cultivar
TGAATCAGTTCAAGTTGTATTGTGCCAAATAGGAGCATACCTATTCTTTACCCTTTGGTCCACACATAAAGAACATCGACTAATCCTACCCTTGTTTATTAAATCTGCGGCTAGGCTGGGAGGATACCGGCTCTCACTTTGGAGCTCCCACGTTTCCTTAGTCTGAGGGCTAACATCTACACTTCAGCACCCAAACGATAGGACCGAATTGGGGATTTTAGTCTGTCACTCTAAAATCTCCAATTCTACGCCCAATAATTTTATTTCCCTATTTATTTGAACCCAACTTCCAAGGGCTTTAACCTCCCTGAATCTTGGATGTAATCTTCACTGTAGTTGTAAAACTCAATATATTTTAACAAATCAATTGGACAGATTGAAAGTAAATTAAGATCGAAGTGAAAAGTTTATCACAATTTCTTTATTATTTTCATGGCTTCACCAATTTAAATCACCATTTCATAAATCTCATGACAAGGAGAAAGACAGAGAAAACTACTCAGATCTCATGGGGAAAACACAACAAAACTCGGAATTCATATATAAAAAGAAAGTCATATAAACTAGACAATAAATAAAATTATCTCTAATTTCTCCCCAAGCAAATTCCTTGAATTTCCTCTGAATCTCTTCATTTTTTTACAGCACACAGAATTCCTCACAATTTAGACTCTCTACACTTTTCCCACACTTCAATTTTAAGCCTCCCCCTCTTCTATTTTCGGCCAAAGTCTTCTCTTTAACGATGTGGATGGGTTTTCCCAAGAGTTTCCTAAGCACCCCTCCAAAATTTGTCCTCATCCAATGGATTGTTGGACATAACCACCGAGCTCGCCATCGGCGGCCTCGAGGGCGCCGTCGGCAGGCCTTCTAAGTGAATTAAATCTGGAGTCTTGGGGAAAGTCCGTCGTCGGCGCCATTGGGCTCGCCATCCGCGCCCTAGTTCAAATCTTCACATTTTGGTCCTTTTCGCTCCAAATTCACTTTTTTTTTCATCTTTTTTCTCCAATGACCCTAATTCATCATTCCTGCAACAAAACATCAAAAATACCTTTTTTAAAGTACAATATCATCAAAAATAGTATAAAATAGGTATGAAAATCTCAACATATTTTCCTTTGGTCTATATACCGCATGCAGAATCCAACATGTCCCAAAAAACTCCTAATTTCTCTTACATTTGTTGGATAAGGTAGATTAGCAATCACTTAAATTTTAGCAAGATCTGCTTCCATACCATTTTCTGATATTTGATGTACTAATACAATTTCTCCTGCTATCATAAATTGACATTTTTCCCAATTAAGGACTAAATTTGCTTCTTCACAGCGCATAAGAACTTTTGATAAATGTTCTAAACATGAGTCAAATGAAGTTCCAAACACTGAAAAATTATCCATAAATACTTCAATCCCTTTTTCAATTAAATCACAAAAAATTTCCCATCATACATCATTGAAATGTAGTAGGTGCATTACATAAACCAAAGGGCATTCTTCTAAAAGAAAATGTATCATACGGACTGGTAAAAGTTATATTCTCTTGATCCTCAGGAGTTATTTGAATTTGGTGATAACCAGAATATCCATCCAGAAAATAAAAGTATTTATGCCCAGCTAGTTTGTCCAGCATTTGATCAAGAAAGGGTAGTGGAAAATGATCTTTCCTAGTGACAAGATTTAATTTTCTATGATCAATGCATATTCATCATTCTATGACTTTTCTAGTAGATATTAACTCATTATGTTCATTCATAGTCATAGTTACTCCTCCTTTCTTAGGAACGTAGTGAATTGGACTAACCCATGCACTATCTGGAATAGGGTAGACAATTCCAGTATCGAACCACTTTAAAATTTCTTTCTTAACAACTTCTTTCATTACAGGATTCAATCTCTTTTGAGGATCAGCCCTGTGTTTACAGTTCTCTTCCATAAGAATTCTATGCATACAAATTAAAGGACTGATTCCTTTAATATCAACTATTGTCCTTCCAAAAGCTTTCTTAAAATTTTTCAAAATTTTCATCAATATTTCTTCTTCCAACGTTAACTTTGAGGAAATTATAATTGGTAAAGTAGACAAATCTCCTAAAAAGGCATGTTTTAAATGATCAGAAAGTAATTTCAACTCAAGTTTTGAAGGTTTTTCTATTGATGGACAAAATGATTTATCTTTTTCTATCGTGTCCAGAATTTCAAAACTTTCTCGAACATAGTTTGAATCTTCCTTAAAAAGATCTTTACATTGATCTAATTCATCTTCTTGCTCGTGTTCCAAATCTTTTACTTTAGATTTTTCTTCATAATTAGTTTTGAAATGACATTCACTCGGATATTTTATAACATACATTCTATAGCATTCATCATCTTTACCTTTTGCAGGATACTTCATTGATCTTGAAATATTAAAAGTAACAGTTTGATCATTAAGACGCATTGTTAATTCCCCTTTCTGCACATCTATCTTTTCTCTTCCTGTGGCTAAGAAAGGTCTCCCCAAAATTATAGGTATCTCTTTATCTTTCTCCATATCCAACCTAATGAAATCAATAAGAAAGATAAATTGATCCACTTTGAGTACGACAACTTCTATAACTCCTTTAGGGTAAGTTATCGAACGATCTGCTAACTGCAGAGTTACAGTAGTGGGGTTTTTTCTCCTAATCTCAATCTTTTACATATTGATAATGGCATAAGGTTAATGCTTGCACCTAAATCACTTAAAGTTTTCCCATAAAATCTGTTTCCTATCGCACATGGAATTATAAAGCTACCAGGATCTTTAAGCTTTTCAGGAAGCTTCTTCTGAATAATTGCACTACACTCCTCACTGAGTGCAACAGTCTCATTATCTTCAAACTTCCTTTTCCTGTTGAGAATATCCTTCATAAAATTTACATAGCTTGGCATTTCGTTCTAAGGCTTCAGCAAATGTAATATTAATTATAAGCTTCTTAAAAATTTTCAAAAATTTTTAAAATTGCTTATCCAAATTTTGTTGACAAAGTCTCTAAGGAAATAGAGGGGTGGTTTTTCTAAGTTAACTTTAAGTGGAGAAATAGGTCTCTCAGAATCTTTTTGAGCATCCTCTTTTGATTCTTCAATTTCTTCTCTCTCTACTTCGGCTTCTTTTTGAACCCTAACTTCCAACTCTCTTTCACTTCTAAGTTGAATGGCTTTTACTTTCTCTTTATTCTGGTCTTTTGGCTTTGTTTCAATATTACTAGGAAGTGTTCCTTCAGATCTATTAATTAATGAATTTGCGATCTGTCCAAGTTGATTCTCAATATTTCTAATTGTAGCTCCTTGACTTTGTAACTAATTTCCCATATGTAACACCACTTCTTCTATAGACAACTTTTTCCCCTTAAATTGTGGATTACTATTGAAACCTGGATGATAAGTAAATCTATAATTATTATTCCCATGGTTGTTCCAGTTTCTCAATGGGTTTCCTTGATTTTTCTCCCATTGTTGATTATTGTCACCCGTAGTATTATTCCAATTGAAGTTGGGATTGTTCTTCCAACCTGGATTATAATAGTTTGAGTATGGGTTATTCTGCTTGTTATTTACGCCATTCAAAGTTTAAATAATGCTTGAGAATCTACCATTTGGCCTAATGAATTCTCTTCAATCATGGAGATATGTTGAGAAAAATTCATTCCAAATTAATCTAACTTCCTTGAAATTGCAGTAACTTGATTTGCTAACATAGTAAATGCATCAGATTCAATATTGGCTGCTTTCTTAAGAATCGCTCTCTCAAAAGGACATTGAAAATTATTGGTAGTCATTTCTTCAATTAAAGCATAAGCGTCATGAAATAGTTTTGATATCAATGAACCACCAGCAGCGACATCGATAATAGACCTAAGAGACCCAGCTAATCCATTACAAAAAGTTTGAATTATTAACCAATCTTGTATAGCATGGTGTGGAAACTTTCTTAAAAGTTCTTTAAATCGTTCCCATGCTTCATAAATAGATTCTCCTTCAAACTGATTAAAAGATGTAATATCATTTCTATGCTTCACAGTTTTTTATGGTAGAAAATATTCAACAAGGAATTTTTGTGCTAAATCACCCCAAGTTTTAATAGATGCAGGTGCTAACAAATTCAACCACATCTTAGCTTTATCCCTCAGTGAGAAAGGAAATAACCTAAGTCTTATGACATCATCTGATACACCATCGTATTTAAATGTAGCGCATAATTCTAAAAAATTGGCAAGATGTAAATTTGGATCTTCAGTTGATAATCCCCCAAACTGATTATTTGATACCATTTGGATAATAACAGGTTTAATTTCAAGTGAATTAGCCACAACAGTAAGTTTTTGAATACTACAATGAAGTTCATCTACCGTAGGGTTGGCATAATCTTATAAAGGTCTATATTCTTGATGAATTTCAGCATTTCAATCATTTTGGTTTGTCATTTCTGTAATTTTTTTTAGATTTTTCAAAATGTTTAATTTTTTTGCATTTTCTGATTTTTCTAATAGTTCTCTCAAATTCAAAATTGTATGACATTAGTCCTTCATAACCTAAACTACGAATACACTAACATAAAAAAAATACAACAAAACACACACAAAATAAAATACTATAATAAGATATTCCTACAATAACTTTTAAAGTTTAAATAAGACTTTTTAAAAATAGAAATTTGCTTTCAATCAATTTTTGAAATCTTCCCCGGCAATGGCGCCAAAAACTTGTTCCCAATTACTTATTAAATGCAATAGTATAACAATGTCTTTGATGATATTTTTCACTTATGTTTCCTTATTTTGCAACAGAACTAAAAACTTGATCCTGAAGAAAATAAGAATTTAAATTTTTAATATATATATATATATATATATATATATATATATATATATATATATATATATATATATNAGGAACGTAGTGAATTGGACTAACCCATGCACTATCTGGAATAGGGTAGACAATTCCAGTATCGAACCACTTTAAAATTTCTTTCTTAACAACTTCTTTCATTACAGGATTCAATCTCTTTTGAGGATCAGCCCTGTGTTTACAGTTCTCTTCCATAAGAATTCTATGCATACAAATTAAAGGACTGATTCCTTTAATATCAACTATTGTCCTTCCAAAAGCTTTCTTAAAATTTTTCAAAATTTTCATCAATATTTCTTCTTCCAACGTTAACTTTGAGGAAATTATAATTGGTAAAGTAGACAAATCTCCTAAAAAGGCATGTTTTAAATGATCAGAAAGTAATTTCAACTCAAGTTTTGAAGGTTTTTCTATTGATGGACAAAATGATTTATCTTTTTCTATCGTGTCCAGAATTTCAAAACTTTCTCGAACATAGTTTGAATCTTCCTTAAAAAGATCTTTACATTGATCTAATTCATCTTCTTGCTCGTGTTCCAAATCTTTTACTTTAGATTTTTCTTCATAATTAGTTTTGAAATGACATTCACTCGGATATTTTATAACATACATTCTATAGCATTCATCATCTTTACCTTTTGCAGGATACTTCATTGATCTTGAAATATTAAAAGTAACAGTTTGATCATTAAGACGCATTGTTAATTCCCCTTTCTGCACATCTATCTTTTCTCTTCCTGTGGCTAAGAAAGGTCTCCCCAAAATTATAGGTATCTCTTTATCTTTCTCCATATCCAACCTAATGAAATCAATAAGAAAGATAAATTGATCCACTTTGAGTACGACAACTTCTATAACTCCTTTAGGGTAAGTTATCGAACGATCTGCTAACTGCAGAGTTACAGTAGTGGGGTTTTTTCTCCTAATCTCAATCTTTTACATATTGATAATGGCATAAGGTTAATGCTTGCACCTAAATCACTTAAAGTTTTCCCATAAAATCTGTTTCCTATCGCACATGGAATTATAAAGCTACCAGGATCTTTAAGCTTTTCAGGAAGCTTCTTCTGAATAATTGCACTACACTCCTCACTGAGTGCAACAGTCTCATTATCTTCAAACTTCCTTTTCCTGTTGAGAATATCCTTCATAAAATTTACATAGCTTGGCATTTCGTTCTAAGGCTTCAGCAAATGTAATATTAATTATAAGCTTCTTAAAAATTTTCAAAAATTTTTAAAATTGCTTATCCAAATTTTGTTGACAAAGTCTCTAAGGAAATAGAGGGGTGGTTTTTCTAAGTTAACTTTAAGTGGAGAAATAGGTCTCTCAGAATCTTTTTGAGCATCCTCTTTTGATTCTTCAATTTCTTCTCTCTCTACTTCGGCTTCTTTTTGAACCCTAACTTCCAACTCTCTTTCACTTCTAAGTTGAATGGCTTTTACTTTCTCTTTATTCTGGTCTTTTGGCTTTGTTTCAATATTACTAGGAAGTGTTCCTTCAGATCTATTAATTAATGAATTTGCGATCTGTCCAAGTTGATTCTCAATATTTCTAATTGTAGCTCCTTGACTTTGTAACTAATTTCCCATATGTAACACCACTTCTTCTATAGACAACTTTTTCCCCTTAAATTGTGGATTACTATTGAAACCNAAACCAAGTTGATCAAACCAAAGCCACCACAACCACTATTTGGACTCTTATTACCAGGGTTAATCATCATTAACCCTCTCTTGGCTCCCCTGACTTCTCTAGCCACCACCTCTGGCCTTGTCAGCCAGCCTAGATGGCTGGAAAACCCCAAATTGAGAGCCACCCTCCTCAAATCCAAACCCAAATTCACCCATCCAATGTGGATTATCCCCATTGGTTCATTGTATTCTTCAGTTCTCCACATAGGCAGCCGACTGCACCTGAATTGAAGCTCTGAGCTCCATCCCTTCCATGGTTATTTAAACCCACTTCCTCCACAACAAAAGTGGAGGATAACCAAAAACTAAACAAAACTCTACCAAAATCTCACCAGACCTCCTTGCAACCTAGATAAACTCATCCCCACCAATCTCCAGCCTGAATTCCCTCCGCTTGAGTTCATTTTTTGAGCTAAAAACCAGGATAATTCAAGCCACATTTCTCCAATCCTCCAGAGACCACCAAACTCAAATTAATTTTGCCCACACCATCCTTAGACTGAGAGGAGTTGATCCCCCACAAAAGCACCATCACAGAGAGCCTCTAACCTAGCTCAAGACCAACACCTGAAAACCACTTTGATCAAAATCATACCTAGACAATTCACCACAACCCAGCAATTCATCGGGAGGCTCCTTGGACTCCTCTAAAGCTTCTCCAACCATTTGATTGAGGTTACACCTCTCAGACAAAGGTATTTAACTCTCTCCTCAATCTAATCTTAATTTGATTCTCCATGTGTATATACTTTATTTCATGCTCGATCAGCCGTATTGATAGGTTTATGTTAAGTAGATGAAGATTTAGGAACAAACCCGAAGTGATTTGGTTGAGTCTAGTTTGAGATCTTAAGGTTTTAGTTTGAACGTCTTATGGGTTAGGTCAATTGGGGATGATGACTAGGAGCTGTCCGATCTCGTGTGTATCAAATAGATGCTCTGCATTGAGCTGGACAAACGGATGGAGCGATAAAGCGGGATGTGTGGCAGTTGAGTCAAGTGGTAGAGTCAAATGGCAGAGCCATCGTAGGTTGAGTTGGCGTTGATTGGATTAAGTAGAAAAATAGGGATTTTCTAATTTAATTTAATGTCAGAACTTCAAAAATTCATAACTTTGCATAAAAAAATCATAAAAATAAAATAAAAATACCCTCTTGCTTAATCAACAGAGGAGAATAATGTGAACTAAAAATAAAAATTATTTAATTACTCTGTAATGTTTAATTAATTAAATAGTATCAAAGGTATTTTAATTTTAATTGAAACTTTGGGGGTTCATTTCTCATGATAAGGGGGATGATCTCTGATTTTTCCAAGATCACAGATCATATCTATGCTTGTAATCCTAATTTCCAAGCTTGGATTGGTATTTTAGCTTCCAATAATTATATAAATTAAAGTAGCACTTGAAAAATTATTTGATGAATTTTAGTAGGTTTCCCGTGGTCAGAGAAGTTTAGGAAAAATATCAGAATGGTTTGGATAATTTTGTATATTTCTATAGTTTATTAAATTCTTATGACTTGTATTAATTTATTTGAACTAAATGTTATTTAAAAATTTATAAAATTAAATCCAAAATGTGTAGAAAAATCATGTTGACTTGCTGTAAAAATTGGAAATTTATTTGAGTAAGTTTAAGCACTAAAGTTGATTTTCTAAGAAATTTATCTTTTTGTACAAAAATAATTATATTAAATTAAACATAATTTAAAAAATTAAGAAAAGTGGTTTTCTAAGTTCCTTGTGATCAGGGGCACTTAGGAAAAATAAAATTATTTTAAGAAAATACTTTATTTTAAGCTATATTTTGAATTAAAATAATTAAAAATAATTAAAATTTTCAAAATTAAAAAATTAGTTCAAAATATTTCCAATTACCTCCTGATTACTTTGGACTCATTAGAATATTTTTCTTAATTTTCCTAAGTTAAAAATAAATTTTTAAAGGCTAAAAATGTATTTTCCCTAATTTTCCATTAGAATAATAATAAATTAATTAAAAATCATAAAAATAAAATTTTTTGTTCCTCTGAGTTCTCTGGACTTAGAGAGATTTAATAAAAATATAAAAAATAATTTTTTTAATTAAAATATATTTTCTATTTGATTGATTCACTAAAAAACATTAAAATAATTATAATAATTATAATAATTAAAATGTAATTTGAAAAATCATGAAATTTTGTCTAAGTGTTCCTCTTGCCTAGGTGAACTTCTAATAATTCTCCTATAACCAAAATTCTTGTTTTGGCTAATTAAATAAATTAAGATTAAAAAATCTTATTTTTTAAATTAAAATAATTATATGAATTAAATAGAAACTTAAAAGACCACATCTTCTCCTCTGATATTTTAATTAACTCATGATTGAGTTCCCATGAAAATTTCAAGGTCACCTGAGTTTTATTTGATAAGTTATAGAAGAGGGAGCCCTAGGGGCAAAATGTGAATTTTAGATTTTAATACCTTAATTAAATTTTAGGTCTAATCAAAGGGTGATACACAAAAATAATATGTTGTTTTAAGTATGTATTTTATGTCTATTTTTGTTGATATTGCACTTGAAAGAATGATATTTTTGTGTTTTGGTTGCAGGTATAATATTTTTAGGCATTTGGAGCAAAAGTAGCAAAAAGAATGAAATTTGGAGCTGAAGCAATGAATTTTGGGAATCTGGCGCTAGATTGGTGCAAGATGTGTCGTTTGATAGAGCTTGGCACATGATGCGCAAAATCTAGCGCCAGATGTGTCGGAGATGACTTTTTGCGGATTAAGGCATTTCAAGGTAAATTTTGCACGAATTTTCAAAGGGACACTTGTTCTAAACACCTTTTGGAGTAGTTTAATGCATCTAAACACTTTGGAAGGTTCTTTTATGAATGGACATGTCTCTTGGATCAAATGACACATCTTTTGAATTCAAAAGAGTTGACTTTTGGAGGGAATTTTGGAGGAAATTTTGAATTCTTTTTGAAAGTAGGCAGCCCAAAATAAAAGAAGAAGACTTCAAGGAGTTTATGTGTGACGTGAAAGTGGGCTACGTGAAAGGCAAGAGGAAGAGATAGAGAGAGAAATTTAAGGGCTTGGAGACTTTATTTTAGGTTTGTAAGAGGAGAGGGAAGGTGACAGATTTCTTCTTCATTACACTTCTAAGAGAGAATTGAGAGTGCTTGTAAGGAGAGAAAGCCATGGAGAGAACTTCTAGGGTTTTTCTTGGGAAAGATTGTGAGATAAGTTGTGTATTTTATTTATTATATTTTGTAAACTTGTTTTCATATATAAAATACGTGTTTTGTCGTATCCTTCTCATAAATTCTGAGTAGTGTTCTTTATCCTTCTCCCTACTTTGAAATATGGTTTTGTGAAAAAGTAATTTTATTTTTTATGGTTTTAAATGTTAATAATTTATAATGATTTGAACTCTGATCTTCATTTAATTTTTGATCTGGCTAATTGAAATGTTAAAATGTGTTGAGAAACATATGTTCCCAAAGGGCTATGATTTCTACTACATTGGGAGAATCACATTTGATTTCATGGAAGAGTATATCATCCATGGAATTGAGTGCAAATAAATAAAGAAATATACTTTGTTGGATGCAGAATTGAAGATTTTAAGGTGATAGATTAAAATCCCCAATTTGGTCCAGTTGATTGGAAACTAATGCGAGATTGTTAGCCCTCAGAGGAGGGAGTAGTGGGAGCTCTGGAGTTGCAGCTGGTATCCTCCCAGTCTAATCACAAAATTAGAGACCAAACTTTTTACTGGTTAATGTTATTTATAGCACTCAGCTGGTAAATAATATGATTGCTCCTATTTAGCACAAAATATTATATATATATTTTCAAAATGATTTTAATTACTTTACAATCCATATGCTCATTATTAGGGGAATGATGTTTTCTTAAATTTGAACTTTATGTCAACAAAAAATTCATTTAGTGTTCATAATTTTACTTTTGAAAGTTTAGTTTCTGGTTTTGTTAACTTTGTCTTTCAACTGCATTTTAAATATAATTCACTTTAGTAGTTAATATTCAAACTTTGCACTTTACCTTTTTTTTAGTTTAAATTATAATTATAATCTTAAGAACTATTTACAGGCATTTCTAACTTTCATGTGGGATCGATATCTAGGACTCCATTAGAGCCCTTTATTACTTGAGTGAAACGTATACTTGTGTTATTTTTAAAAGGGGATTTGACAGTTTAAAAGAGTTTTAAAGATACACTATTTTTATTAAAATTACTTTTGTTGGGATTACATTGCATATTTATTATTATATATGTCATGTGTATTTTGTAATATTGAAATATAATTACAAAATTAACACACTAGATCCGACCGGATCAAAGGGTAAATGGTAATAATGATTATAATAAAATCTCTTGGATGATTGAAATATAATGGATTAAAATGTAGAAACCATTTTTTCACCTTTTCATGATAAGGGTAAAATTGTACTTTTGATAATTGTCATGATTTGGAAGATAATTCAATATGATGATCCTAAAGCAACGGGCTTAAGCTATTAAGATGGTAATTCACTCCTTTAAGGCCCACCAATTGGTGATTAGATACAAAGTATGATATTAATGAGAATTGAAATCCCATTTCAATATTTAATTATCTTAAATTTACTTTAAAATTTGAAATCAAGAGAGCCTAATGGTGAATTAGGTTTGATAAGTAAGAATTATCTTAATTAAGATTATAAAAGATGGACTTAATTATTTGATAAAAACTTTCAAATACTTTAGGCCCCACTTTAACTCTGTGAATTAAAATCCTTAATGACTTTGGACTTGCCATTTGGGGTACCCATTCATATAACTGTCAAATGAAATGTTAAGTGATTATCATTTTTTAGATAATTAAAATATCAAGGTTCAGTGAGTAATGGGGTAATTTTAATTCAACCTTGGTATGATTAATAGAACAATATAATAAGTTCAAAATGAACTTAAAATATTTTAAGGAATTTTAAAAGTTATTCATGGTCATTTTAAGATCTCTTGGACATTTTGATGGATGATTGACCTTATTATATTTTTTATTCTAGAAAATCATCCACTAAGATCATTCGAGACTCACTGAGTCATGGTTTGAGGGTTTGGAAAATACACCTTCATCCACTCTTACAATTTATTTAAATTTCTTGCAAAATTATAGACATGTTGAAAAAGCTAATCTTTCAGCGGGAATGTCGAGAAGATGACAGGTACGCTTTTACAGTGTTATTTAACTTTACTTTTACAACACATCTTTTCTTATAATTAAACGACAAGCTATAGGATTTCAAGGTTGTCCGCCTAGTGCGACATAAACCCTCAACTCATCTTTAGGCCTTTTTATAGCTTTGCTATACAATTTAAGCCCTAACTTATTTTATAATTCTGAGGTCACGAACTAAATTCTCATATCTTCCATGTTATTTGTGTGATTGTCTTGCATAATTGTAAGGCCTAACTAATGAAGTTGGAAGGATGTAACATTTAAATAATTTTTCTTTCTCGAAATTGAACTCAAACCATAAGATAGCTTGGGAAGTCACTGAGGTTCTCCTTAGGATCTGTGACAACCCCTAGTTCCTCTTTATTTAGATTCCATAACAATGTTCCATATTTGAGTCATTCCCCTTTAACACTCCTTTGTCTGATCTTCTAAAAAGTCTTACCCCTTGAAATTCTTGAAAACAATATTCCCTGATCTAAATTGAGAGTTTTCTTAGGTGACTTCGGTTATCTAAGATGTAATTAACTATAGGGGCTTGCCCTTATAGGAAAATTTAAGAACCTAGGTTAATATAAACCCTATTTAATTTTTCATATTAAATAAAGGAACTTGTCAGTCAACATGAAAAATGGTTTTGCAGACTTAAACGGATGTTATACATTTTTTAGTTTATTTAATCGAGCATTCACCAGTAAGTAGTGTGTCTACCCTTCGGGATAGATGCATTGCTTGCAGTGTTATGATTGATCATTTAAACTATTGTAGATATGAGATTAGTTTGATATTGTACTTTTCAAAAATTAAATTATTAATTTTTCCAATATATATATATATATATATATATATATATATATATATATATATATATATATAT
>JXCR01109842.1:0-14038 GCA_002079205.1 Phalaenopsis hybrid cultivar
CTGGATGTCTGGCCTGAATTTCAAAATTTAACTGGCGATGTCATCTCAAGGACAGCGTTTGGCAGTAGCTATGAAGAAGGTAGACGAATATTTCAAATTCAAACAGAGCAAGCCGAACTTCTTATTCAGGCTTCTCGAACTGTATATATTCCAGGTTTCAGGTATGATCATTAGGCTCTTGTTATTCTGCTAGAAACAGTTATGGTTTATTTCTGTTTGTTTTTATTTTATTACAAGTGATTAAGATTTAATTATCGTTCCTTTTAAAACACTACAAGCTTAAGCAGGTGAAGATTTTTTCGGGACACCTTATGAGAATATGAAGTTTTGGTGTAAGATATGTAAATACATAAGAATTGTGTGCTATGTATGTAAATTTTTCAAATTATTTATTGCAAATTGATAGAGATATTTATGTAGAAAATTTGAAGTACTATATTATGTACCATTTTCCAGGTTTGTGGAGGTCAAGATCAGTTTCTTCTTTAGATTTGAGTTTGGAAACAGCTTATATGTAGTTTTTTCANTAGTTATGGTTTATTTCTGGTTGTTTTTATTTTATTACAGGTGATTAAGATTTAATTATCGTTCCTTTTAAAACACTACAAGCTTGCAGGTGAAGATTTTTTCGGGACACCTTATGATAATGTGAAGTTTTTGTGTAAGATATGTAAATAAATAAGAACTGTGTGCTATGTATGTAAATTTTCCGAATTATTTATTGCAAATTGATAACGATATTTATGTAGAAAATTTGAAGTACTATATTATGTACCATTTTCTAGGTTTGTGGAGGTCAAGACCAGTTTCTTCTTTAGATTTGAGTTTGGAAACAGCTTATATGTAGTTTTTTCAAGTTTGATCGAGATTCTAAAAAACTTGGTTCATTTTTTTTCTGGGCAAATAAAATGGTTTATCTATCAATCCTTGATTATATGGTGAACAAACCACTTACTAAATCCATAAATACCTTTGCATCCTAAGAATCTATGCTTCATCAAAAGAGCAAACTCATTGCTCGCAAGTCCTTGAAGTATTTTGAGAACTTCTGTTGGGAAATTAGGGCAAAGAAAAACAAGAACGACACAAATCTAGAAGAACACAGAGATTTAACGAAGTTCGGCAAAGATGCCTACGTCATCGGGAGCAGAGCGGCGGCTTTTCGCTAATTCAAGAAAAAGTACAGAATTCAGGGATTCAGAGATTATCCCTAGGGTTACATACAAGTCTAATTTATAACCCTAGACGGTACATAAAAAGGAAACCTTGGGTACAATATGTAATTATCAAATTACCCTTGTACCACACCCCCAACCCACATAAGGAAACTTTCCTAATTTGGACATAATCTTCCGCTCTCCTCCGCTCCAGATTTAGCACTGTCCATTTATGGTATATGAGCCATCTCTAACAACTTCTAATATTGTTCTTTGGTCATAAGAGCCATTCCATAATCAATTTCTTGAAATGGTAGGAACGTCCTATAGTCCCAGCTCGCAATGTTTTGCTGGGCGCTTTCTTTCTATAGAGGCTAACAACAGTTGCTCTGACAACATCTAAGCTTCTATGAGACCCCTTGTTTCCATTGATGTTGATATCAAGCAGACCAGAGATTTAGAGTTGTCGGTGGTCAAGCCTCAGATCATCGAAAATACGAATAATTATTGAAGAAGCTAGTGAGCAGGCTTGAAGGTCGGTGCTCTTAGCAGCAATGGAGGGTGTTTGGTNTTTTGAGAACTTCTGTTGAGAAATTAGGGCGAAGAAAAACAAGAACGACATAAATCTAGAAGAACACAGAGATTTAACGAAGTTTGGCAAAGATGCCTACGTCTTCGGGAGCAGAGCGGCGGCTTTTCGCTAATTCAAGAAAAAGTACAGAATTCAGGGATTTAGAGATTATCCCTAGGGTTACATACAAGTCTAACTTATAACCCTAGAAGGTACATAAAAAGGAAACCTTGGGTACAATATGTAATTACCAAATTACCCCTGTACCACACCCCCAACCCACATCAGGAAACTTTCCGCTCTGCTCCGCTCCAGATTTAGCACTGTCCATTTATGGTATATGAGCCATATCTAACAACTTCTAATATTGTTCTTTGGTCATAAGAGCCATTCCATAATCAATTTCTTGAAATGGTTGGAACGTCTTATAGTCCCAGTTGGCACTGTTTTGCTGGGCGCTTTCTTTCTATAGAGGCTAACAATAGTTGCTCTGACAACATCTAAGCTTCTATGAGACCCCTTGTTTCCATTGATGTTGATATCAAGCAGACCAGAGGTTTAGAGTTGTCGGTGGTCAAGCCTCAAATCATCGAAAATAAGAATAATTATTGAAGAAGCTAGTGAGCAGGCTTGAAGGTTGGTGCTCTTAGCAGCAATGGAGGGTGTTTGGTGCCTTCATGTGTATAGGCGGCCATGTAGCTTGCAAAATAGTTGTCCCTTATAGCATGTTATTGAGGGCTCATAGAGAAGAAAGGGTAAGGTTAATATATTAATATGCTTACATATAATATTAGTTGTGTATAGATATATTATAAACCCTTTGCTATAAGTAGAATAAAAACAAGGTCGAGTGGAGACTTAATATTGCAAGAAAAATTTTCGTACCATATAGTTGACTTGGGATTATTTGAAACCATTGAAACCATCATCACTCTATGTGTTGTACATGTATGCTTGTTTTGTTGTGTGATCTTTGAAATTTATAACGATCAACGACGAAGTAAAAATAGCACGAGAAAATTCACACCAAAAACACACAGATTTACGTGGTTCGGCAAATTACCTACATCCACGGAGTTGCAGAGGATTTTACTACTTGAGGAATTTACACCACAATGTTTCAATTTACAAGAAACACTTATCTCAACTTCAAGGAATTACAAATTCGATGTATTCCTTCACCGTTGTTTCTTTTCTCGACGCCGCCAGTTTCTTTCGCCTCGGGCTTCTCCTACGTAGTGAAGAAGAAGAATGAAACAAGAATAAAAAAAAATCTTTTATTCTCTCCGCTTTTGTCTTCTTCTCCTAAGTCTCACGCCAAGCCAGAAGAAAAAGGATATGGTATTCTCTCAGTAAGCCTTCCTCTCTTCTTCCCGTGAGTAGAACAGCCGAAGAAGTCCTTCTCGTTGCCGCCCCCTCCGCTGTAGCGTTTTTTTCGTAAGCTTTACACAGGAAACCGAATTGTTGAAGAAGCCTTGAAATTCGGTTTTCAAAAAAGGCAGAAATTCAATAGCAGAAAAAGGATAATTAATTCTCCTCTTTTGCTTGCATTTATGGTGGTGGGGCCAACCAAGCAAAAAGTCACGCCTCTTCCAAAGAATGGAGGCGGGAACGGTTAAAGAGGCGGCAAACATTAAAAATTTTGATTTTCTTAAACCGGGCTCCACCACAACATGTTTAATCCTACCATATAAATCACGGCATTTTGTTGTGTGCTTGACCTATTTTGCATTATTTTACGGTTCTTTGTATTGTCTCTCACTAAAGATTCTTAACTGTAAGTTTGGCTTTTTATAAACTCATTTTTCTTTCCATTAATTTTGATTTCTCAGGATACAATTGGAATAACCTTATGCTATATTTTTTTGTTGCCAGTGTTTTAAAAAGAAGAGGTTTATGACAAAACATATTATCTATCACGAGGAGATGTGTAAACATCATGAAATTAATACTTATGATATTTCATAGATGGAAAACATAATTTAAAATCAAACATAATAAACAAACTGAAAGAAATTCAATGATGTACTTGTGTTAATGATGTAAATGTGAGGAAAATGTGAATAGTTGTGTACATATTATACAAACTTACAAAAAATTAAAAAAAATGCTATCATGCATTATTGCATGAGTCAACCACAATTAGAGCATTTGGATCATTTAGAGGAAAACTTGTGTAGCTATAGAGGTGGGAATTATATAAATCGCTTCTATATGAAGCTTTAGAGTGTACTTGATGATGTATTGCTTGTCCATGGGTACTCTTAATTTTCTCCTTAGTGGGAGATAAAAGATGGAGAAATATTGCTTTATATTCCACATTTCACAGTATTATTTGGCTAGGCGTTAACATTCATTTATGTTTCTTTTCATGTTCCACAGTGACCCTTTGTATTCCCATGTGTTTCCATTCTCCTTAAGGTTTATGTTTCTAAAATTCTATATATAGCTATGAAATTTTGATCGGAGGCATCATATTTTGAAATTTGGTAAAAAATTGTCTCCATCCCACCAATTTGACATATTCAAGGCTTCATTTTTCTAACATAATAAACCATTGATGAAATATTTGCTCCCACTGTTTCTCTTTCCATAACTCCCTTTTAAGCTCCACACAAAATCAATCACATGAAAATCAACCCAATTCTCAGTATCCCTTGTTAGAAAGATCTTATCCACCCTTGGGATTTTTATCATTTTAAAGTCCTACAAGCAATTAATGATTCTCAGCTCCTCCTATTTTCCTTATACATCAAGTAAAATTACTCCCTTTAACCATTCACTTTAGTTTCCATCACTTCTGCATTAGATTTCCTTTAGAGTTATCTATGGAAGAAGCCTACACACCATAGATTACGTATCAACTTCAGACCTATAAAAGGTAGTTTTAAAGTGAAGGAGATAAAAGACTACATGAAGAAATTTCAAAAGCCAGTAAGAATGACTTCTCAGGAATTGAATATGAATTATAATGAGGTTGTGGATGCATATGCCTGACACATGTTATAAAGGTCAATTCGCGAAGGTGTTTCAAAGCATGGAGAGCCGTTCTAATGGCACTAATCACAAGGTCAAGGAAAATAAGATTAGTGATGAGACATTGGAATAAATTTTTAGTCAAAAGAAGGAGAGAGGGTCCAAAAGATAAATTTTGTGTTTCCAATGCATTAATTCTGCTTCTTCATCCACTTTAAATGATGATTTAAGCTATATAAACACATGTATTTGGATCTTGGATAGTTTTTGTTCATTTAATTTTCTAGTGCTTTGTCTAAGTAGAGTGATTAATTCCTCTTATTTTTGTTGAGTCCTGATAGTTTATGTGAGTGAATTTTCAATCTCTATACAACTCTATTTTATTTTGTAATAATAAAATTACTAGCCTTTCTTCTCCATTTCTAATTGTAGGACAATTTTTTTTACTCTAGTCAAACCTTGTCTCATTGCAAGTAAAAGCAAATTCATTATACACCATTACAGCTTGTAGAAACCTTTTTTTGTTATTTCTTTGAATTAATAAGCATAATGCTTTGACCATTATGTATATGCTATGGAGCTTACATATAATTGATTATCTTCTTGTAGATTTTTACCTACTTCAATGAATAGACGAAGAAAACACCTTGATAAAGAGGTTCGATCCCTTCTGAGAAGTATGATTGAAAAAAGAGAGAAGGCTATCAAATATGGAGAGAAAAATAGTGTCGATCTGTTAGGCCTAATGATTGAGTCTAATTTGAAAGAGTTTGAAGAGCATGGAAAATTCGAAACAGGTGGATTGTCGGTTGAAGATATTATTGAAGAATGTAAACTATTTTATTTTGCAGGGCAAGAGACAACAAGTATTTTGCTTAATTGGACAGCAGTTTTGCTGAGTGTATATCCAAGTTGGCAGGAAAGAGCACGAGAAGAGATCATGCAAATATTTGGTGAAAACGCACCAAACTTCGATGGTTTAAGTCAAATGAAGATTGTAAGTGCATCTAACTTTCTTTGTTTATCTAGTATTTTCTTGTGCTATAAATTTTGTTACTGCATTGAGCTTCATGTTGAAATTTGGTAGTGTATTTTAGTTAAGCATTTAAAATTTCTTTTTTTATTTGCTTTAAAATTTATGAATAAGAGACTAAATCAAAACATGCAAGACTATTCAAGTGTTGATTTATATGTTATTAGATGGATTAATCATATTTATTAAACATAATAGTATGAGCTCTTCATCAAAAAAAAAAAAAATAGTAGATAGTCACGAGACCCATAAATGTTTCATCTTTATCTAGCTTTTAATAAATAATGACATATAAGGGAAATAGTTAAGTTCAATCTTATTTGTTGTAAAGCAATTTTAAGCAGAAGAATAATTAATCTTAGAAATTATTCATTTTTAGATTTATGCATCTGATTTAAATTATCAAAAAATTACTAAAATACTGGTGAAACTAACCAAATTGGATGAGGTTGTTTGGTTTTTACATGGTTGTCTCTTTTAGTTGGATTAAAAATTTTATTCATCATTAATGTGTAAATTGTGTTTTGGTCCCTATAACTAGTAAGAGCATTACAAAGTAGGACAATTGATTTCAATAATGTTCTGTTAAGATTTATTAACTTTAATGCATTTCATTTTACTCTAGTATGAACCAGTTTTATGAACTAATGTTGTATCCTAGTGAGTCCAAAAAAATTTTTTATACATCATGACTTGTCAATTTTATATATCATTAGCCCTTAAAATTTTTCTAGTCAGATGCTTCCTAGCTTATCCTATAGGCTGTTAGTTTGGGTTGTCAGATCGTGTTTGAGTTTGATTCAAAATTGCTTCAACTTAAATACCCAAACCAAAATGACCTATTTATTAAACAATTCAAAATGGTCGAGTCGCTGGCTCGACAACAACCCATTTTAACCGAATTTAACTCATTGACCCTACCCAATAGAATAAAAAGGAGTCCATATATGACTATTTCCTGGAAGAAGTTAGAACTCGATTTATTTTCATTGAAATAACGGGAAGATATTTTCACTCAATTTCGCATGTCTAAGCAACAAAAAGGAATACCGAGCAAGCAATGTCAAAATGAAAAATTAACTTTATTCTTTGAATAATTAAGATAGAAAATCACATCAAGCATTAAAATTAAAAATACCTAATTTATAGTGATCTCTATTTTGCACTAAAAGATTGTGAATAAGATTTCTATTGCTATGGAATATTCTTGAAATTATGCTTATTGTGGTAGTCATGAATTTTATTTGTGGTGTTTTTTATTTTGTTTATCAAGGTGTTTTGGTGTTATGGATTTTACATTTGATTAAGCTCAGTAGTCCATAGCAGCTATCTTCCATATCATTATCAATCATCACATGAATCGAGGAAGAATGCATTCATAAAAATTACAAAAATAACATATTCGACTAATTTTACATATATACGACATAGGTTAAAAAAAAGGAATCAATTACAAAGAGAACATGAATGGCATAATTAAATCTTCTTTCAAACACTGTGCTACAATAACCAATTTACTTTTATCCAAAACAGTACAAATATTAAGGTGAAAATTTTTCTTAAAAAATACAATAGATTGATAAATTTTTTAGAAAAAAAACATAGGACTCGGAATCTCATTCTATAAAAATTTAAATCATTAGAGCTATCATAAAGGCGAGGTTGATGCAAAGATCCATGGAGTAAATGTTGTCTATGTCCAAATTAATTAGAGAATTAAAATGAGATAAAGGCAATTAGTTGGCAAGAAGTGAAAGGCACCTGAGGCTTAACGATTAATATAATCCATTAGTAAAATTTTGATATTAGCAGAGTGTAAAAGAGTAGTAATAATTAAGAACTATATATTTATTCATCACCAAATTGAGAGGCGCCAAATTGAAAGGGTTATGGATATGCATTTTGTTAGGGACATGGATATGGTCTGGGACCTGAAAAGCCTTCAACCGATAAAACCGCTCTTTAAGAAGGGACGCTTCATAATTGTCCTCAATAATAAATAAATAGATCCNTTATGGATATGCATTTTGCTAGGGACATGGATATGGTCTGGGACCTGAAAAACCTTCAACCGATAAAACCGCTCTTTAAGAAGGGACGCTTCATAATTGTCCTCAATAATAAATAAATAGATCCACAAGCAAACGTCGCTCGGGCCTCTAATATGATTCATTAGAAAATATATTGTTCAACATTACCCAAATTAAGAGGCAAAATTGACTCAAAAAGAATAAAAATAAACTTATTTTAAAAAAATTAGAAACTCGTGAAGAACAGTTCAAATACCAAAATCAGCAAATTTGCTAACTTACTCATAGAAGTAAGTTAAAAGTTAATAATATGAATACCTTACTTTCTCTCCCAGCCCTTTATTATACTTAAAAATTCCATGTAATGCTATAGATAATTGTAAACATGCTAAAAATATTGCTTTTTGCACTTGTTGAGCAAAATTTACCTAGNTGCTAACTTACTCATAGAAGTAAGTTAAAAGTTAATAATATGAATACCTTACTTTCTCTCCCAGCCCTTTATTATACTTAAAAAAGCCCTTGTAATGCTATAGATAATTGTAAACATGCTAAAAATATTGCTTTTTGCACTTGTTGAGCAAAATTTACCTAGCATTATACTTTGTATTATTTTGTGTACATTTTTGTATTAGTAAAGCTACTAATCATGCAATAATTCTCAAAATCAATCAAAAGACTGGTGTTTCACACATAAAACACACTTAATTATTTGAAAGGAAAGAATTTGAATATGGAATATTGAGATACTTAAACGGACACTGATAAAATGAACAAACCTCATGCGTAAGCATAAATTAAGTCATCAAGTTATAAAAGACAATTAAAATAAATGTCAAATGGTAAGTTTTAATACAATATGATTAAGATTATAAACTTAATAGTAAATCATTTCAGTATCTCATCATATTTATTAAAACAAAGTTGAATATAGTTACATTAATGCTTCATATGAACATTGATTTGCTTAATAGTAAAAACAAACTTAAAAAATGTTACTACCTTGTTCTCCATATAACCAATCTTTCATACACACTAATGTCTTAACAATTTCATGTTATAATGAACTTTGATATTAATCTTGAAGTCTTCACTATTACTAAGTGCACTTTTGAAGTCAATAGTCAAAATTGTAATGCATAAGATATCACATACCATTGAAGCCACCTCAACTATATTGATTACCCCTCCAATAATGCAAAATATCCAACTCTATCTTTGTTCAATGTCTAGGCTCATCTAAATAAATTTCAAGCTTTAACTTTATATGCATGATATATTCATCATCAAAATAATCAAATATTATATATAAATAAATTTAATATGGATTAAAACAATAACAATATGTTAGTTATAAAAATGGCATGAAATGGTTGTGTTAGAAAATAATCCCCTACAAAAATTAAGATGTAATGATTTGTTGTAGTGAATATTCACTCTAAAAGTAGAATTACATTTAAGTTTGGGTTTTAATAATGTATAAATTGTGAGAATAATTTCATCCACATTTTAAATGCTTCTTTAATGCAGTTGCCACTATCTGCGCCCCTCTTTTATGATCAAAAGGCCTTCTTAACGTCGTTCCTTTTAAGATTCCCTTTTCTAGGTCACCCTCACTATGAAAAGCCAAAGGAACAAATGAAAGGCTAAAAGTAGACAAAAATAAAAAGAGTAGAAAAGAAGACATTCATATAAAAAAATTCTTGCAACATAAACCAGAAAAGAAAGGTCCAAAAATAAATCAGTCCAATGCTTAGCCAAAATATACAAGAAAGATCCAATTAAAAGACCTTTGTAACAAAACCAGAATATGAAGTCAAATTTTTTTTCCCTGGTTTCTGAGAGACCTCCCATGATGACATATCCTTGTGGTCAATTACATCCTAGGGATTATCGATGATAACTCATAATAAAAGGTGTTGTGTTTGCTTAATAAGTCTTAAAACATAGGTAGCCAACGAGTTTTTTTGTGATCCACATTGGGAAAACCTCCAACCATAAGGGTGAAACTAGGCCATCAAGCAAAGGGTGAATCACTGTAACGTGACGGTGGTCACCACATGGCCGAGAGAGTCTATAGAACATGCTTATTAAGACTCAACAAAGGAAATAAATGTGGGCAAAAGGGGAAGATCAACAGGTAGGTCAAAAAAAAAACTAGATAAGTAGAGATAGTCTGGTTATGGCTCCATGCACTCATCTTTCTGGACTATTAAGACCCCAAATCTACTAAGTCGCACATGTAGTCGAACCAGATCAGCTAAGAATCTCTTTGTCAGCAACACGTGTTGCATCAACCAAAGATATTCAGTAGACCCAAAGTTAAGAGAATAAAAAGTCTAAGCTCTTACGACTTGGTGGATTACAAGGTAGAGCAGAGATTCTACCTTCCAAGAGTATGGATAGGAGACCTACACATGAAATAAATTTGCTAAAAATCTTGCATAATTTTATTCCTAAATTTTATTAGAATAAATCTCTTAAAGTTAAAATTTATATAAAATAGTTTATCTTGAAGAGCCAAATCACAAAAATGTTTCCAGATAAACCAGATGAAAAAGTAACACTCAACGATGAAATAAACACACTAAATAAATAATAAGAGGCTAAGTGTCACTTGATCGGTAACAATTCTAGAAAAGCAAAATAATGATCAGGCTTTGGATGTATGCCTGATCTTAAGTCTTTACAACTCCTAGTTTTCTCTATATGTTTCAGAATGTCAAAAACCATAGGATTGCGTTCCCATACTATACCTTATTTCTAATAAAAACTCTCCTAAGGGACTATAAAAGTACATAAGAAAATTCTGAAATAAGACACGACCTGCAGAATAGAGGTTAGCACGGGCTATTTCATGCAATGCAAAATGAAGCAAGTTCGACGGGAGAAGAGTTTAGTAGCACCTACAAAAAAAAATTCATTAGCTTGATCATTAATCAGCTCATCTTGTTGGGACCTGACTTCCTACAAGAAGAACGCTTTAATATGCTATGCTTGTGCACAAGTCTCAAACTCAATAAACACACAATTCATCAAGCAAAATGAGACTTTTAGCAAATACATCAGACAATAACTGCACATAAAAGAAAAAACTTAGCTATAACATAACCCTACTTCTAAATAAACATCTACATGATATTGCCTATACATGCATCAAATTGAAGGTTGTGCGATGCAGAGGTTGGGGACTTTTTTGTAGGATCTTGATGTGGTCATCAAGCTAGCTCTATCCCGAACATTTGAATGAGCTAACACTCATCCTGAAAAGTGACAAATATTAACCTAGGTCTATGCTTGGAACGATTCTACAATATTTGATAATAATATGATAATTCACATTGTTTAACTAGATAAACTACCGGGCAATAATCATTTTACTGTTAAAACCACTGTTCAATATATGGGTAGTTGAAGCCTAGCCTTTAAGTAATTCGTGCAACCTATACCTATAAATGAAAAAAGGGTGTTTCTTTTGGACAAAGAAGAACACCTATTGCATAGAAATTCACAATATGCAAACCAAGTACATGGGAAACTAAGTTCCAAAGGCACGACACAAAAATTTTTGTTATAATATAAATGATGTTGAAAATGCATCATGATGTAATAAATGCACCATGCAAATTATGAATGCAACAAATACAAACATATAGTGGGACATACAATGCATACAAAATATTAGCCTGAATCAGAAGGGTAGCACCACGAGGTCATATAGATGATTTTGGTGTACTGACCGTCTATCCTCAAATGGAACAGAGTTGGTACCCTACACCATTAAGGTAGTGTCAAAGCACAACATGTAATAAATACTTATCAAGCATCCAACACAATATATATGAAACGACATGCATAAGAAAAATCAAATGACTCTAAATATGCATATCTATGAAAAATCAAGTGCAAATAAATACACGACAATGTTACAAAGATGCAACTGCAACGCAGCCCTTCAAATTTGAAGGAAAAAAGGCTAGCTCCACAGCGCCAAAATACGGTGCCTAGGTGACAGTCCTTTTTATCCTCTAACCAATGTAAGAACCGTGTTAATACTCTACAATCTTATATACAGACACCTACTCCCAAGCAGTGTTTGGGCTTTATTACTTTCCTACACGCCTCATTGAGTGGTCTAAAAAGGTAAACGTGAAATAAAAGACATGAAACGGACTTATAAAGATCAATCCGATGACAATGAGATCGTTATGAATCCAGTAGATTAGTCGGACATAAGAACTGCCGCCCATAAGAAAAAGTGTACCAACGATTTAGCATATAAATCTATAAGTCTCCAACTTATAAAAGTTAGAGACTCGTTTGTTCGAAACAACAAAATACAGTTAGCAGAGCAAAGCCAGAACGGGGGTTTCCACCTATATGAACGGGTGTACAAACGGTCAATGGGTCAAGACCCAAAGCTCACCTCGACCAATAATGGTTTAGAAGTGAATAAATATTTGATTGAGTCGAATACAACTAATTGGTTGGTTAATCAGCGGTTGTTGCACTGCCACAAAGGTGGTGCACATAGTATGTGTCCGCGAGGAAGGAAGTTTTCGGGTAAGTCTCAATGTTGCGGCGCTTTTGAGTGACATTGTGACCTTGAGGCAACAAGCATAACATTACAAAACTATGAAAAAATCATCTCAATGCCAAGCCAAAGCGGCCAAGGCCCATGGCTAATTAGCTAAGATTATCTTGTGGAATTTCGTCCTAGAAGGCTCAAATCTGGGGCATTAACACCGAGAAATGACACCGTGGCTCTGGGTTGGACAAGCATAAGTTTTGGTTATGATGCAGTGCTGAAAACAATATCATGGAAATATGCCAAACTGAGATAGAATAGTGTCACGACATCATAGAGATGATGAAGTTACACTATCCTAAAAAGAGCATGACGCCTATGCGTTTGAAAGTAGTGCTTCACACCATGTCAAGCAAATAGGGATGGATCCATAACACCCAAAGATAGTGCTACAACGCTAGGGCTAAATCAGAGGGGTCACACTTGGTTCGCTCAGAGAAACAAGTAAAATAGAGGTGGAACTCCTTAACTAAAAGTTTCCTTTGACAACAACTTAGTCATAATCCTCTAAAACAAAATTCTAAGGGTTATAAGAGAACGAAAATGATGAAGGGTTCGGAGGAATCTCACATGCACGAAGGTTGATGTAGTCCTTGTGGTGTCAAGTGCTCCAGAGACCCCTCTTTAACTTCTCCTGCTATAGGATTGTTCTCACTCCAATAACAGATATCTGAAAAAGAAGAGTGTGGAGAGAAGCTCTTACATGCTCTAAACGCTTAAGAAACGGAGGCGGAAGGGGAAGGGAAGTAAAGACTCTCATGATTGAAAGTAATCTCCAAATGACCAATTTTATAACCCTTGGAGAAGCTCAAGACTGCCCCTATTATAGGAACAACATATTTGGGCACCACGATGCTCAAACATGTTGTTCCTATAATAGGGCTACGAGTGAGCAATGAATTATCTCGAGTAAGTCATGTGGACACCCTACACACGTTACATCAAAAATTGATGCCAATATTAGGACCATCCAATAAAATTGAACTATATACTAGATAAAGAATAAAATCAATTGCCAATACTACGAAGCAAAATTCTAACAAGTATTTTTTAAATTGCACAAGCAATTTTTTCTTCTTTCTAATAAAATTTTCATCACTTACACTTTCATGCTTTAATGCAGCGTAAGTACTAGAAATACATGAAAATTAAAGATTTGATGTTGCATAGTTTATTCCAAAGTACATGTGTAATCTCGTAAAAAGGTGCCAAAAAAATTACATGTATGAACTATTTTCANAGGAATCAATTATAAAGAGAACATGAATGGCATAATTAAATCTTCTTTCAAACACTGTGCTACAATAACCAATTTACTTTTATCCAAAACAGTACAAATATTAAGGTGAAATTTTTTCTTAAAAAATACAATAGATTGATAAATTTTTTAGAAAAAAACATAGGACTCGGAATCTCATTCTATAAAAATTTAAATCATTAGAGCTATCATAAAGGCGAGGTTGATGCAAAGATCCATGGAGTAAATGTTGTCTATGTCCAAATTAATTAGAGAATTAAAATGAGATAAAGGCAATTAGTTGGCAAGAAGTGAAAGGCACCTGAGGCTTAACGATTAATATAATCCATTAGTAAAATTTTGATATTAGCAGAGTGTAAAAGAGTAGTAATAATTAAGAACTATATATTTATTCATCACCAAATTGAGAGGCCAAATTGAAAGGG